>VOMN01093866.1:0-18611 GCA_014899125.1 Orchestia grillus
TGTTTTAATTTTAAGGCTGTAATTTTACTAATTGAAAAACAGAATGTTGTATACTTTGTATGTGACCTATTTTCGGAGTAAACGATTTTTCTTTCTTTTCTTCCTTTCTTTCTTTACTGCATTTTTTTCTTGTTTGATTTGTGAAAGATGTGAAACGTAAGCTACTGTTTGTGTTCATTTTTCAAGGTATGCGAAATTAAAATTGAAATCACGAACGAAAAAAAATGAATGAAATCTCACAGAAAAAAACTGTTTTCTGTTCGAAATATGTGCAGTGGCACAAGAATAGAACTGTAAAAAATGGGAATTCTTGCCTTGACTTTCGTTTTGTTTAGTGACCCAGAGACTCAAAAGTATATTACATAAAATGTCTTTTGTCTAGTGACCAAGATAGCCAAAAGTATATTACATAAAATGTCGTAGGAAGTTACGTTAAATGAAGAAAATGACATAACTGAATGTACTCTCTCCGAGTAATTGGGAGCAACGACGTTGCGGTTGAATTTTGCATAGGCAATTTAGAATCACTGAGTACACCTGATGCACAGTTCTTCCCTCAGAATAAGGTGAGTAAACGGGCTGCTGTGGTCGGGACAAGCACACGCATGACACTCGCTTCCAAATATATTCCTTCGAAACTGTACTTCCAATGCTGATTTTCTTTACGTTGATAGTTAAAATTAACTTAGATTTCTCTAAATTATCCTTTAATATAGTAGTGATAGTTAACTCCAAGAATTCATTATTAGTTTTTTACTGAAGGTTATTCAAAAGTTTTTTGGAATTATAGTTTTTATTTCTGCTATAGTCAATTAGCTCATGGGAATATATATATAACAATTAGTGACTGCCATCTCCACTACTCTTTTACACCCTTATCGCTGTTTGCTATCATATCTCAGTATGCACAGTCTTGTTTCTGTTTTTCATACTCTTATTTGCATTTTCTCTCTTTTATCTCTGTGTAAACTGTTTTTTCAACTCTGAGGAAACCCAGAATTTTAACTCTAATGTTAGTTGCCTTACTGCCGTATAACTCACAACCGAATTTTACATTTAGGCTCCGACGGACGTCTTGCTATATCCTGTTCCTCCATGATGGAGCAGAGCAACATCCAGAAAATACGACGAACAACACAACATCCAGAAAATACAGTTTTTTCCAGCCGGAAGCTGCAATTTGAGTTTTTTCTCTGGTGTATTCAATTCCAGCCGGAGCTTCGAAATCTGTTTTGAGCGTGATTCGCCCTAACAAACGAAACGTTGTACCACCAATTTTCGATAAAATCAGAAAAAAAAGATTTTTGAGTGTGCGTACACAAACCCAATCCAAGAATTAGCGAGACGCAATACTTTGTCTACAATGTGCCAGATCTTACGTTTTGTTATGGTAGTAGCTTTCACGAAATGAGTGTGAAACTCATGTACAAATTTTCGTAAATGTCTTTCAAATGGTAGCGGATGTAAAACCGTTGAAGTTTTGATATACAACTCCTTTTTACATATCAATGTTTCATAGTGTTTTAAATTGAAGGAGAACTGACTATTTACCGTTACATGTACCGTAAGTGAATATCACGTTTAACGGCATAAATGTTAAGCTGCGGCAATATTGTAAATATTTTTCGAAGAATTAAGAGACAAACAACCATGAAACTTTTAATACAGTGCAACTTACCATTAAGATCGAGGCTTCATTCTATAAAATTAGTAGCATGTTATACTTTATGTTCTCCTTCCACGGGCTGTCTTTAAATTAAATCTAATATTAGATTCTATCAAACATGTGGAAACATTCAGTGAATTTGAGTCTCAATTGAAGTTTTGACGAGTATTATCATGACCACAGTCTGTAAATTAAAATTCATACCTCGAAATCCTAATGGGATTTACATATTTGATTTTGCCATCGTATTCTCAGAGACTGAAATCCCGATTGTTACCACGTCAAGCGAGCGACTTGCCTGCATTTCGAGGTGAGAGATCTTTGCCTTCCCCTCTTTTTCCTTCCGAGTGCCGCACGCCGTGGGACCTAAGGCATTGGCCACAGTTGGAGGAACGGAAACAAAACGACTTTTGAAATTATCACAACTCGACAAGCATTAGACTAATTTTGGTGATAGTTTCGCCCAATAAAAATAATCAATATGTATAAATTACATGCAAAATTTTGGGGTTTCGGTTTCTACACTCTGGAATAATTTTATTTCAAACAAATTAAGAGCATTTTGCAATGGTCTAAAGTTAAAAAACGGGTAAAATACAGTATTTTTATGGTTGGGACCATTATCAAATAAGATGGCTGCTTTAACACTTATGTAAAACTCTGTCTCTCTAAGGAGAAGAGCTGAGTTTGGCTAATAATAAAAATTTAAATTTTTGATATTGCTGTTATCGTTCGCGGCTCAAAAAGTGTTGAGCACCGTGTGATAAGTAAATTTATCGTTTAAGATGCTTGATTCTGAGCCGAAAACCGGCAGACCTCCAATGCCGTCTGAACTGATTAAGCGAAATGTTATTAAAATGGCTTTAAGGAACTTTTTCGAGACAACTGCACCAGTTTCTCGCAGCTTCAGTCGAGGGACAAGGAACAACATAACAAGGAAAACTGTTTCTTACAAGTTCACTAATGAGAGAATACATTTCGGGTTCCAGCATCCAGGCCATTAATTTCTAAAATAAACCAAAGAGCTCGTCAAAATTTTGTGATCGAGCGCGTTGTATGGACAAATGAGCGGTGGGATGATTACTTCTGCAGTGAATCGAAGTTCAACTTACTTGGATCGGAGTGTAAAATGTATGTACTACGCACAAAAGTGAACGATTATTTTCTCAATGTGTGAAAAAGACAGTTAGGTGTGGAGGTAGAAGTGTGATGGTGTGGAGTAGGATTCCCTCAGTAGCAGTTAGTTCAACTGTCCCATAGTAAAATTAATGCTGAAGTTTGTAAATAGCTTCTTCGGCAACATGCCCTTCCTGATTTACACTTTACTCCTGTTCAGTCTCCTACTTTCATGCACGAAAATGCACCTGGTGATAAGGCAAAAAAAGTAACTGCTTTTCTAGAAAAGAAAAGTATTACTGTGATAAAATGAACAAAAATGTCTAGCTCAGTGCCCTCAGTTGATTAAGCCCTTGGTTAACTCAAACATCAACAGATGGTCGAGTTGCAATAGGCTTTCCCTGAGCATTGAGAAAACGTAATGTTTGATATTCTCTGATAGAGATAGGTTTGTAATTCAGTCCATTTCTGTTCGTAAAGCATCTATGTTACTTGCTAGAGACTCGAAATTCAAGGGCATTTGCTTGAATGACAAGTTGTCTTTTACTAATCATATAAATGATACTTGCTTGAAAGTTAGCAAGTCTCCTGGTATAATGAGCACTCAGAGCCAAGTTTTACAGTCCCACGTTCTGAGAAAGCCATATATTTTTTGCTGGTCTCTCCATATTTTGTGTACGGAGTGGGGGTTTGGGAGGGGGAAGCTCGAGTGTGACCAAGCTGTGGGACGCCTAAGGTTGCAGGATCGAGCTGTAAGGATAATGTATCCAGAAATTTTAGGCCTTGATCTAGCAATTTATTGGAACACAGAACTAATACCGTGTGCTATATACGAGTACCTTAACCTTGAAACTTTATTTATTAAAGTATTTTAAGGGAAATCGACTTGATCATTTTGCTGCGAAGTCGCAGGCTCTGAGAGTCATCAGGGATGAGAGTGCGAGCACCAGCGAGAGGAATAACCTCGACTTGCATCTCTCAGCTCATGCACCCATTCATTTTCGTTTCAGTCTGGTAAGTATTAGAATGCTCTAACGTTGGATTTAAAATTTTATCCACTAATATCCATGTGTTTAATTAAACATGAACTCAAAGAGAAGTTTTTCCCCGCGACATCTTAAACCGAATACGTACAATTGTACTCGCAGAACGTACTCTCGGTGCCTATAGTTGAATGTATTGCATTATTGCTTCAGTTGGTTTCCCGCTTCCTTATGTTTCTACTTTTTTCGCTTTTGTGTCTTCTATATTAACTTTTTTGTTTTTCTTACTTCAATGTGCTTTATATTTAGCATACGAGTTCTCACACGTCATTCTTCTATACGGCATGCGAGTTCTCTTGAATCATTCTTCTATACGGCATGCGAGTTCTCTCACGCCATTTTTCTATACGACATGCGAGTTCTCTCACGTCATTCTTCTATACGGCATGCGAGTTNGGTAATATCTTTAATTTCCAGTACGTCAGCGACGATGTAGCTGAAACTGCTCATGTAAACACGTAGCAATAATACAGGAGCTGATACTTCTTCTCCTGAAAGACAGAGGAGAAATAAATCCGATGCCGAAGGCCCAGGTCTGCACTTCTTGGATAAATTGCTAAACAAAGCTATGTATAGTAACATGAGTTCTCTCACGTCATTCTTCTATACGGCATGCGAGTTCTCTCACGTCATTCTCCTATACGGCATGCGAGGTCTCTCACGCCATTCTTCTATACGACATGCGAGTTCTCTCACGCCATTCTTCTATACGGCATGCGAGTTCTCTTACGCCATTCTTCTATACGGCATGCGAGTTCTCTCACGCCATTTTTCTATACGACATGTCACTTCACACATGTCTGTCTCCTCCATACGTAGCCTACCAGCTCACCTACGTTTGCCTTTTGCATATTTTTCCTACATGTGTTTCTTTCACACCTGTCTCTCTCTTGGAGCTCACAGGTGTAGTGAGGGACCAGCGATCGTCACTCCGGCACCCCAGAGGCTGCATTCGTCTCCCGATTTGGCGGTTGTTCTTGTATGGCTTCATGTCTTCATTAAATTTGATTGTGCAGTCTGTGTCGTACCTAATTCTATTCTTGGTGTGGTAACCTTATATGAAACGATATTTTTTGCTCATTAGTTATTATTTTAATCTCGCACGAATAGTTCTAAGGACGTAGCCAAGGGCTTTAAAACAGAATTTTTTTTTTTATCAAAAGTAGTAGTAAATTAAGGTCATATTAGTCAAATGGACGTCTGAAACTTTAAAATGAAAAGGAAGAAAGAATCTTAAAAAGTACTTTGACAAAAAAGAAACGTTGAAATCGATTGAGTAAATAAAGTTTCATGAAATTACTGTTTTAAAAATTAAATGGGAGAATCATTTCGTTAATCGCCTCGGGGTATAAATTTTGTGTGACCAATTAAATTGGAATTTCGGAGAATATTCGACAATAACTCTGCCAAGACGACAGTTTTATCAGTTACGAAAAAGTGCTGTTAAAATATTTCGTAATCGTAATTTGTTAATGCGTGTATACGTCTAAATTCTCATATTTAAAATTTTAGAGAATTCTAGGGAGTTTTAGCTATTGCAGTTATTTAACTTTACCCGTGAAATTGTACCTTATATTATTTTTTAGTTTATATTCCAGATAAAATTGCATGATAAATATGAGTGGGATAAAACAATCTACCAGGATCTCTCAAGCCGCGCATCAGCTGAAAACATCAAATTTTTATCTTTTCAGACGACGAGTATTGCTCGTACATCAAACTTTTCAGACGACGAGTACTGCTCGTACATCAAACTTTTCAGACGACGAGTACTGCTCGTACGTCAAACTTTTCAGACGACGAGTATTGCTCGTACATCAAACTTTTCAGACGACGAGTATTACTCGTACGTCAAACTTTTCAGACGACGAGTATTGCTCGTACGTCAAACTTTTCAGATGATGAGTAATGCTCGTACGCCAAATTTTCCAGACGACGAGTATTGCTCGTACGTGAAACTTTTATGGCAACCTGAAGTTGTGCTGGTGGAGTGCCGTCCTCTCTATCACGCACTGCAGGCTAATCAGGTGCCAATGTTCTTACTGCATGTCAGTATGCTAATTAGACATCACTTGTACGTTAATATGCTAAGTAGACATCACTCGTTCGTCAGTACGCGAATTAGATATCACTCGTACATCAGTATGTCAATGAGACATCACTTGTACATCAGCATCCCAATTAGACATCACTCGTGGATCAGTATGTCAATGGGACATCACTCATTCATCAGCATCCCAATTAGACATCACTCGTGGATCAGTATGCCAATGAGATATCACTCGTGCATCGGCATGCCAATGATGCATCACTCGTGCATCAACACGTCAATTGTACATCACTCGTGCAGATACGTTCAAGATTAAGAGGACAATAACAGCACAACGACCATTAAAAGCTGATCTTGAGGCTTTATTTGTTCCGGACACCCTGATACAAATAGCGTTTAACTTAGACAAAGACATATAATTAAGCATGTTCTTAAGAAACATTTTAAATAAAAATCACAAAATAAGGGACAGTTGAGAAGTACACAGTTTATTTTTCACGCAGCTTAAGCTTAAACCTGGAAACAAAACAGAAAAAAACATCGATGCCTTAGAAATAAATGAAAGGTTCTACCCACTGAGCTCCTATGGCAAAAGGATACAATGATAATACAACAGAAGAAAAATGCACCCCTCTTTACCGACATGCTCAGTTATTAGGTAGAACATCAGCAGATCGATTTCCTTATGTGTAACAAATTATTTTCCAAACTTGCAAGCACCACTTGATTTGCAAATTTTGAATTAGGCCCACAATTTTTAATTTCAAATTATATTCCAGAACGTACTTTATGGTGGTGAGTAATGGTTAATTAGATGGGTCATTTGAATTCCTCTGGCCACTTACAACTGCCGCTCCTTGCTAAGAACGTCACTGACGACTGCTTTTAGTTACTCAGAACCTCGCTGACCACTCCCACTCGTCACTGAAGACGTTACTGACACCTCTCACTTGATACTGAAACGTCACTGGCAGCTCCCATTTGTTACTGAAAACGTCGCTAACCACTCTCATTTGTTACTGTCACTGACCGTTCCCACTTGTTACTGAAAACGTTGCTAACCACTCTAATTTGTTACTGAAAACGTCTCTAGCCCTCCCACTTGTTACGGAAAACTTGGCTAACCACTCCCGCTTGTTACTGAAAACATCACTGGCAACTCCCACTTGTTACTGAAAACGTCGCTAACCCTCCCACTTGTCACTGAAAACGTGGCTAGCCACTCCCACTCGTAAATGAAGACATTGAATTTCACTGTATTGCATGGCTGGGTTAGAAGTCAAGGCCCGGAGAGAGACTCACCATTCGAGTCGCACAATGAACTACTCGTGTTTTCTAAGTGTTGTGAGCAGCGATTTCTTTCAATTCTGAGTTTATCTTAAGTTTTGACGGGGTGTGAAGATATTTCAAAGCGACAATCACTACTTTGAGTAAATCTCTTTGCGTAGGTTGGAAAAAATTTACTTTTCTGTGCGCATACCGAGGTCGGAACTGAGTAGACACATTCTGCTGTCACTCTCCGTGTTTGCCACGTCTCAATGAGTCTCTTCATAATTTGAACTGTGTACGGGCAACACAAAATTAAAGGAACTCAGGCAGCGTAAATCACTGATAAATTTTAACAAAGTGAGAGCACTGAATACAAAATATTTACAAAAACAGATGTCTATTTCCCAGAATGGTTTATATTTTTCATTGTGTTGGCTCATCAGCAAGCAGGGGGAAAGTTGCCTCCCACGATGCTGCACGCGAACGAGAGTGTGAGAGTCGGGCCGGCGGTGGCAGTCATGAGCATGGTGAAGGTGGATGTGTGCGACCTCCACACCGTCAGCGCGACCTTAGGGTCCCTCTCAGAGCCCTCTGAGTCCACAACACTAGCTGGGCTGGCTAGTGTACCCTCCAGATCATCGTTGACGTTTCTGGAGGACACGCATTCTCATTGTGAATCAATACAGGAATTTTTAAAAAATAACTTCTGCTCTAAAATTTCGTACTAGACCTCCGGCGGGATCTCTACTTCATTTTCTTTGTTCAATAGAGTAGCCATCACGTGCTATAAAATCCCCCGTGTTCTCCCGAGGAACAAATTAAAAAGTTTCAGCTTCAGGAGTGCACCAATGTTGGATAAAATTTGGTGGATAAATTATAATCACCTTTTGTGAACCAGGTTGAAGTTTTCTCTAAATTAACAACTCAACAGTTGGCATTTATAAGCCTTCATTAAAAACGAGTAAAAGCATCCTGTATACAAAACAACTACAGTCTTTGACTTAATCCACATTCAGTTTGAAACATTTTGGTAGCCCACTTAACCCATATCCAAACGTCTTTTCATGAACTGAAATTTTAAAACTCACGGGATAATAGGATTTTTCAGAAACTTGTTAAAGCTTCGTTTTCTCCTCTTCCTGCAAGCGACCGGGGTGATGAAAGTAAGACAGGTGGCCGGCATGGTGGTGGTGACAGTCAAGAACGACAGCTGCGTCCACGTGCTAAAGACCGCGATGACGCGAGCATCGTCGCGTCGGTCCAAGTAGCGCTCTGCGCAAGGATCGTTATGACGAAACCTGAAAATTATCGAGTCAGAACACGAAAAATTCGCTCTCAAAGACAGCTAACATTGAGTTCATACGAAACACTATCGTTGAAGTCGAAACCAAAGACAGGTTATCGTTGTTAAATGACAAGTTGTTTGCATGTTCATATTACTAACGTGATTTTTATTTTAGTTATAATTATCGTGTTGAAAATTTCTTTCTATTATATAAAAGTGTTCCGTTGTGTGCAGTTCAATGTTTATTCGTTCGTTCTCTTAATTTGGATAACTCCAAATTCGGCTAAAAACTTAAAACGAAAACAACAGGGCTTTAAGGTCAGGATGAAAACGAAGCAGTTAGTCGTAACATCCCGGACTCTAATTGAAGATGGAAGCATTCAAAGGGGTGATGCTTTCCTGCGCGGGCTAACTTGAACGAAAAATATTGCGGGTATTTCAGACAACCTTTATTTGTTGAAGAATTATGAGGCTCCTTTCACACATCGCGTGAAATTGGCATGGCTGTATTTATGAGTCATTTAGCTATGTGCTCTATTCGCCACTACTTGCGTACTCAATGACTAGGTGTCTTCTAATCAGTGAGAACACGACCACTAGAGGGGAGCTCACCTGCCCGTCACTACCTGTACACGTCACCAGGTGAGGCTGAAGACAAATGGGAACACGACCACTAGAGGGGAGCTCACCTGCCTCTGACGCCATCGCCACCAGGAAGAGGAGACAAAAACCAACACAGATTCCGACGACTTTCATATTTTCTGTCCTGCGGAAGCTCAATTAGCGCCTTCCCCCAAAAGCACCGATGAAATGAACCTTGATTCTAGAAATGTCTTTCCGGAAAATATACCTGAATAATATTTATGTCATTAGCTACTTTCTGAAAATGCTTCCTACTTGTCTCAAAATGGTAAATATAACATTTATTAATCCAATTTAAATACAATATGCAAGAAATAAAAATTTATAAAGCCCTTTTCAAAATTTGACGTTAATACATATTTACTACGTGATGTTAAAATTATTATATTACATTATAAAAACTTCACGTATGAATGTAACAGCAATGATTTAGGCATTGAAAAATTCTCTCCAATTGAAATACTCGTATTATTTATTAAATCTCTGATCTATGTTAACTTATGTAAACTATATCTCAATGATGTTTCCTTAATCATTTTTGTCCTAAATTTCATAACATTTTTCCCTCATTATTTTGAAGAACTTTATTTTTTACTCAATATTTTCTCTAAAGTGTTACCATAATACCATATGACTTTCTCTAAAACCAAAAAATACGCTTGAGTATCGTACGTTCCAATCAATGTACCTACTTGTTTCTTGGAACTTGTATTAAGATCGAGCTAAAAATTGCTTATTGCTGTGACTTAATTACAATTGCTGTTATTCCTCGACATTTTTTCTCTCCGCTACTATTTTTTGTTGTTATTTAGCCCTTATGGGTTATATATGGGTTGTTATTTAGCACTTATGGGTTATTTAGCACTTATAACCACAGTTAAGGAAATGAAAACTATCGTTAAGAGTAGCAATACGATTCCAAAGCTTCCATTTTCATTTTCGAACATAAGAACGCCTCCGCAAGAGAGGCTGGTTACAGGCTAGGAAACTGTACGAAATCAATGCGTGAAAATGCCCAAATATTTAGTTGCAACCTGCACACTTCTGTTTCAAGCACACAGTGAAGCTCAGAGAGATACTTATAGGAGAATCGGCGGGCACTTCTACTTGAGACAATCTCTCGTACGCAAATAATTGCCAAGATTTAGCTCATTTGTCTTTTATACCCTCGTTTTAATCAACAGAATAAACCGGCTCTAGTTTCCTGTTCCCTAAAATCCTGCGACAAAAGTCGATTTTCCTGTTAATGAAGAGCTCAGCACAGCTGAGAGGTGGAGACATGGACCTGACGAGGGAGGTTGGTGGTTGCCCTTGCGGTCTGCCTGAGGCGCCACAGCCGAGCTCTGTGAGTGTTTCCTGCTGACGCTGCCGTGATGCACTTGTGCACGATGTGCGTGCCCTCATCTGCCTCAATGATCCCAATGATCCCCTCAATGATCTCTCTGAATGATATCCCATAATGGTCTCCCTCAATGACCTCATTGATTTCCTTCAATTATCTCAATGATCCCCTCTATGTTTTCCTTCAATGATCTCTCTGAATCATTTCAGTTGATGATCTCCCTCAACTATCTCATTGACCTCCTTCAACGATCCCAGTGATCTTTTTCATCTACGTATGATGCAATTTCATTTATGATTTTAAAGATAACTGTAGAATTTTAAAGATCATGTAATAGATTTTTTATAAACTCGTTGAGTAAGAAAGGGACAACAATTTAGAAACGTTATTTTTGATTTTATCAAGTTTGATTCTTTGATGATACATGAACACTTTAATATTATACTATAAGAAATAAACATGTGAAATTGAGTTAATTTCCTTCCAATAAATATACATTGAAAAATAATATTCTATTTAAATTATATTAAATAAATGAAACTATTACGATCGCTTTAAAACGCACCAAGGTTTGAACTCTTGTAAATGGCGTTTTATGGTCCACATTCTGAAGCAAAGTCGTACCGCGCACAGACCGCTAAATCGGTTCCAGTAAACAATCGTTCGATCTTTTAATTGCTTCTTGTAACCCGCCATCTTTGTAACTTGTGTCACAAATGTTTTTCGTGCTATTTGATGCTTGCTCTAACTGATACCGTTGTACTCGGGAGACGACCTTAGAGCGGTTGCTCGCTGGAACCGATCTAGCATTCTTTGCAGGGAACACCTGTAGAGCTGTTCGCTAAACCGATTTAACGCTCGCTGTAGGAGACGATAGGAGAGCGGTTGTTGCTGGAACCGATCTAGCGCTCTTTACAGGGGACGACTGTAGTCCTAAGGAAGACAGTGTCACCTGGAGTATCCTATCTGGAATATCCTGCAACGTATTTACTGCATTGGGAAAATTGCCTACTGCATAGTATTCGACAGAGCGACGAAAACATCATCGGAAAATGAGGATATGTTGAAAAGTTTCGAATCGTACAGCCTTTCAACTGTATCTTGGAATATGCGCACGTCCGTGCTTAGGCCTATGCGTGCTGACAACTGCTCGTACAGTCTTTAGTTTAACGGATAAATTGTGCCATGACGTTGTAAAATGCACTCAAAGGAGGTCATCGAATTGCATGCTTATATAGTTGAACATATTTGCACGTCGAAAAAAGCTGCAGTTCCTTAGGTATGGGAAATTTACCTCCCCTTTTTGCGACATCGATGGTAACCTGACTTGGGAGAATGATTTTATTCACTAACTTCAGGTGTTTAACTCCACGTGTTACCACATGATGGCAGCCTGGCTTGGGAGAATGATTTTATTCACTAACTTCAGGTGTTTAACTTTACGTGTGACGACATCGATGGCAGCCTGGCTTGGGAAGATGATTTTATTCACCAAATTCCCACCGTGTACTCATTCTTTTTTGTCGCTTTAAGAAAAGTCCTCGTCTGCTGAAACCATGTTCTTCCAGAAACGGGCGGGGTAAAAAGACAGTTTAGCCGTCAAACTTATATTATATTTTGACCCCTATTTACATTAACAAAACAGTAAAATTTAAATGTCATACACTTATTCATAGAATCTAAGAGTAATATCCTCATGGTTATTGTGAGATAAATGAAGCTCACTTAATTGACACTGGTTTTTAAAATGCATTTGTTAGTAATTTTTCATCAACTATTTTGGCTCAATCGTAAGTTGGAAGCTCACAGGCCGCTCTAAACCTAGTAGCTCTCATTGCACCAATACGAGAGTGCCGAATACTTTTCTCCTGAAGTGAAATGTCAATCTCAGGATTAACTTTTTCTCGAGGGTCAAAACCGCTCAGAAATTTTGTTCACGATGGGCAGACCACGACGCAAGTCCTGCGTTGTGTGGAGTGAAAAGCTAAGTTTAAGGACTAACTAAGTGATTGAAATTTTATAGCGAAATACATATATTTCCTTCCTATAACTCCAGTTGATGAACTTAAAAAAATCTTTACGAATATGTTGCTCTTTACCTATGTTTGAAGCGGACACAGAACTTAATCATTTGGAGAATAATTGCTTTGAACATCCCTTGGCTAGTCCCATTTCCCTCTTTAGTCAAGGTAAATAACATTGAAAATGTACTAATACATCCCTAGTATATCATTTCATGAAAAAATCATAATTTATCGTTTTCAGTCCAAGCGATACCTAAGATATCGATTTATTTTTAGTCGTAAAAATTCATTTTTGTTCAACAAAATTCGCTCCAAGAGCCATTGAAGCATACCTGCATGTGTCTATGTCACACCAAAATTTGGACAGTTCCGGCTCAATCTAGAGAGTTTAGTGAAGCAAAATCGTCCATCCAGCGCCACGGGAGCTCTCCTGATTCTTTGAGTTTATTTTGGGTTCAACTTGATTTTCTTGGTTTATCCGGATTCCTTGAGTTTGCCTTGGGTTCAATCTGATTCTCTGGGTTTATCCGGATTCTTTAGGTTTATTCTGAGTCTCTTGGCTTAGCCGCAGGGAGGAGGGAAACTGGCTCCCATGATGGTGCAAGCGAAGGACACGGAGAAAGTGATGGCAGTGTTGGTAGAAGTCATGAGCATAGTAAAGGTGGAGGTGTGCGACCTCCACACCGTCAGCGCGAGTCTCCCGCTGCGCTCATCGTCGTCAGCACCGTCCGACCTCCGCAGGGCTCGGTCTCCTGCCGGCCAAGCCCGGGCGTCCGCGTTCAAAGATCCGTCAACCTCCAGTGCGGACCTGGCAACATTTACAATTTTATCGTAAATTTTACTTCCTCTTCAGTCTTGATGACTCTGATTTTTATAGCCAAGTTTGTAACTGTTAAAGATAGGCTAGTGAACGTGAATTTCATTGTTCTAAGTAGGTATAAGTAGAATATTGTCAAGTTTTACATTGTTCATATTTTTCCAAAAATATTCGTCGTGAGGTGGATTTCATAACGGGCAGAAGCAATGAACAACTTTAACATTCGCGCTAAATGTCTAATTCTTGCATCGCTGCTCAGTATTTTGTTAACATCCTCGCTTAATTCAGCAACTTAATTGGTGCGAAACATCTTTCAAAATTCATATCCATTCCTCAGATATTGTTTGATCGAGCTTAATTTAGAAACGAGTGTTCCAAGAAAATACTGCTTGAAAAATCTTCAGATGAAAAAATACTCGTATGTAAAAGCTAAATTATTTCATTGAATGTTGCTGAAATGCTCGCAATCATGTAAACTGGATGCAGATGAGAATAGAAACATAATTACAAGGATGTGCAACACAGTACATCAAAAATAACCTCTCAGCCACGTGTTCAGAAGACGGTGTGAGTAGTGAGGTCTCACACAGGAGCGGAATTTACCCGCAACTCCAAATTCAAGTCTTGCAATTTTTTGCTGACTTTTTAGAGGTGACTCATCAATACCTGATCTCACTAGGACTGGAAGGTCCTGGAGAAGAGCAAACTCTTCCTGAAAGACCGCTAATTTTGAAACTCGTGCCTCAATGCCGACACGCTCTCCTTTTCTCACTGGCACAGCAAACTGCGTTTCACTTTACTAACATCAGGAACCAGCACATTCGTACAGAGTGACGCAAAATAACCGGTCGAAAGTCATGAAAATGTTTTTTATGTCTCTATGTTGTCTGTCAAACATTACCCACATGTGATTCCATGCGGTTTTTATTCTACTCTTGCAACATAGACATCGGAAATATGGTGTGTACGTTTTCGATCAATTTTTTGTGTCACTTTGCTGGATATTCTGGGACTACCAGTGACCTTTGAGATCACAAACGCTTCTGTCGAAACATAATTCAGGATCGTGTAAGAACCAAACAAGATGTCTTTTACAATCCAGAGGAATTTTTCTTTGTTTACCCTTTAACCTTCTGTGTGGAGTTAAAACTCCACTTTCATAAATACGCTGTTAGTTTTCCGTAAGAAGCTAAAAACAGCCTCATAGCATACATACGCTCGTTTTTCATTCAAAGCCAAAGTAAGCGTAGTCGTCAAAATAATTTGGTCAGTAAAGGATTAGTATGGAAGTTCTCCTATCGCTATACGAAAATAATATCACGACTCACTCGTTGCTGTCCAGTTGAGGCATGAGACTAAACTTCTTGAAGCGTCGCTTCTTACACGCCATCGTGTTCTGCACGGCTACGTTGCACGTCAGCGGCACCGTCGTGATCGACGTCACGAAGCTGAGCTGCGTCCACGTGCTGATGGCGGCGATGATACGCGCATCGTCCGGCGATACGGCGCGGTACGATGTCCCTGCCTGCGCTTTGTCTGCGGGAATATAACATTAATTCACCTATCCACTCAAGTCTACTTATGTGCTACTAGTTTCACTGCCACCTCATGATACCTTTGACCGTCACCTCATGACACTTCTCAATGCCACCTCATGATACCTTTACCGTCACCTCATGACACTTCTCACTGCCACCTCCTTACTCCCCACGCTTCCCCCTCATTACTTACCGCACTTCCATCTCCTCACCCCTCCTACAGCCACCTTCTTACTCCCTGCTCGGCCCCCTCATTACTCACCTCGTTACTCCCTCATTACTCCCCACGTTGCTCCCTCATTACTCACCATTCTGGACCCCCTCTGATGACACCAGCGCCGCCCCTACGAGCAGCACCAACAATTTGAGAGGAGGCCGCTTCATGGAATTCATCCTCCTTCAAACGTTTCAACAGCACCTGTGGAAGCGACCGACTTTCCCAACAATGACCTGCAATTTAGCCCAACTTATAACACTGCAAATGATGACCTGCACGTTATTCTTCACGTTTGGTGCACAGCAATGGCCCACCGAGGGACCCGTGTTTCAGTGAGGGATGTAAATCTTAGAGGTTACGGACGCTGTCTCCGATATATTCCGTGTACCATGATATGAAAACAGTGGCAGAGACGTGCACGAGATTTAGCCACGTACATATATGTTGCTTGAAAAAGTTTCATTCGTGGATAACCTACTCTAGGGTCCCCAAGGGGACACTGTTCGGTTATCTCAGCGTTAGCGAGGCCTTCAGGACTTCTATCTTTCGTACCCACCTAGCTTCATTCCATTTTCATGCTTTCTTCTTTGATTATTTTCCATCTTTCTTTCTCCTCTTTCTTAACTTGTGTTTCTACACGCAGGGATCCTTTATGGGAAAACGTTTGTGCATAGATTCCATGTTTTCTCAATTCCATATTAAATGGTCCCTTCTTTTTGCTTTCTTTGGATCACATTTCATGTGAGTGGAGAACTTTAAATTAACTAACAATAATCTTAACTTACTCTGGGCAGTCAGATAAATAGTGGAAAACTTTCACTCGGTGATACTAGAATAGAAAATTTGAAGAAAACCATTTGGAAAAGCAATGGCAGCCCGTAAAAAATGCGTATCCTTAAGTCTCCAAACAGATAGAAAGCGCTGCAATTTTTGTAACGATTTAACTCATTCTCGGTTTTCGTCTGCTGAGGGAAATGTAGAGTGAGGGCCTACTCGATTGTGTGACTGGATTCTATATAAATTATTAAGGGATTTTTGAACGGCCCTATGTTACATAGATCAAAAAATAAAATTCAAAGCACATCGAATACATCATCAGATGTTTTGTTTTAAATCAAACCGCAGTAGCCTACGGATGTGATAAATCATAACATCGTAAAGAGAATTACCAGCTTGAACAAACAAAGGAAACTCGTGCTCAAGCCGACTGCAATACTGCAGATCGCGTTAGTTATTCAGACGTACTCCGCGTACGGCGCTAGATCGGTTTTAGAAAACAACCGCTCTATCTTCTTATTGGCTTCTTATAACACGCTGTACTTGCACGATAATCAAATTTTAAATATTACAAGAAACTTTCTAAGGCCCTGTATATTCTACAGAACACAGAGTTTCCGTTCGGTGGACACTAATACCAGCTGAATGATGTGAAAACCTACGACGACATATGAAACTTAATTTTTATGGCTTCATATGGTTCATATATTTATTCTTTTTCAATTATACTTTCATGTGAGGACCTACCCGTATAAATATTGACTCTTGAAACTTCGATTCTGAGCATAACCTTAACGATAAATTATAATGCATTAGATTTTCTGCCGCATCAATTTCACAACTAGAAACTCCACGGATATATAACCGCACGTTTCACTACCTCAAAAAGTCAGTCCTAATTTCTACTTTACCCTAGAGAACCAGAAACTCGCGTCTACTGCAGTTCTGTGAGCTATGTGGGCAGACACCAAATGGGCCTTTCTTCGAAAGCATTCAGGTCATCCCAAGTCCAAATTGACGGCTCCTGTGACAGAAACGAACAAATCTTTATGCGAAGTATACCTCAATTATGTGGAAATATGAGAAACTAGTGAAGAGTCATCGGTGTTGCATCATCTGTAGGTTATTTAGTTGATATTGAGATAATTCGATCGCCTTTAACTTTGCCGTAAGCTCAGGCGAACGTGTATCATATCGTTTTTGATCAGAGGCAGTCTGTAAAATACAGTTACACAACTGGGAGTTGTCATGCGCTAAACGGGATCAGTTTGTCCCTTTCGGAATTAAAATAGCACTGAAGCTCTAAGTAAGAGCATACTTCGAATAGGGTAGGATCTAGAATAGATCTCGTTATTTTAGTGAGAGACGCTTATACAAATTTGTATGTATATATTTGAACGGCTACCGAGGATTCTCATTTGCAGAGGCACGAGAGGCATGCTAGGATTTATAATTCTCTTCCATAGTTCCTTGGCTCGCTTCACAATTACAGGTATTTGCTGTAAAATGACTATGAATAAATTAACTTAATCAAGTAATATTTTACTAACTCACAAGCACGGCACGTTTTTTAGCAGCGCGCACTTGATCACACTTTAAAGATTAGTTCCACTGTTGCAACGTTTAATGCTTGTTTTCACCGCTTGTTATAATAAATTTCAAACATTTCTCTTGCTGTCGTACGAGTTAATCCCCTGAATGTCGTAAAAAATATTAACCCCGCTGTGGCTGGCCGGTCATAAAGTATTTATCAAGTATCATTCTATTGAATATCGTATGAAATGTCGTACAACATAGTAACAAATAAGTATCCAAATTTTGTGCATGTAATATGATTTTTTATAAACATTTAAGGAGCGAATAAACTGTGGCATCACTTTTTGGTACCCTGAATATTATGTCTCTAGTTAACTTCTTAACTTCATCTTCCCTCCCCTTTCAATAGCACGGCATGGTTCAAGAAGACAAGGTCATCATGGCGAAATTTTTTAACTGTCTGCCCACCGTCCATTATCATCCTACAATAAACCATTCATTTTCCATTTCTATATCTTTTAGAAACAATTGATATCATGGTTTCCAATCGTGACCTTTACTCAAGAGCGAGTTATATTTTGACATCTTTTTTCTTTCTCAATCACCTCAAATAACCCATTCTACTAAACTGTTCTCTCTCGATTCGATTAAAGAAAAAGCCACCACCTTTTCTACATCTTTCTCACACTGCGATGATATTCTTGTTTCTATTGTCTCAAAGTTAGAAAATTTTCAGGATTCTGTTCGAGCAGAGCGGTAAAGGCTTCTGTCTGCTCGGAGGTGGGGAACAATGGCGCTGGGACTGCCCTGGTCTCATCGACTTGACGTCTCTTGTCGGTCTTTATAAGATCTCTGAGGTAGAGTTTTTACACCTAGTTTTTTATTCGCCAGCCTGCGCTTGTTATGCTCAAAAAAATCGAGGAAAAACATCGAAATTTTGCGTTTATTTAAGCTTATTCAAGCTCAATTTTAACTTGGAATCCATTCGAATATTAAAATCTACAAGATATTATAATACAATCATAATACGTCAATAAAGAATGTATTTTATTTTGCTGTATTTTATTGTACTGCAAAACTGTATTTTATTTACACAATACGCAGGAAAGTTTTTACAGCGTAAGGAAGCCCTGTTATTAGGACAATGTTTCTACATAGCAGAAAACAAAACGATCAAACTATGAATGCCTACGCCCCAAATTCCTCAGTAAAGACTGCCATTTTTCTCATAAAACGTGTCCCAGAGTGACGTTGTTATCGAGCAGCTTTTTAGTTCCAGCCTGTCTCCT
>VOMN01093867.1:0-56020 GCA_014899125.1 Orchestia grillus
ACCTAACCTAACCTAACCTAACCTAACCTAACCTAACCTAGCCACCTGGAAAGTCCGTCTAAGGACCCTGACGAGTAGAGTGACGAGTTGGTCTGTACTGCGCTCTCACCTTCGATTTGGTTTTGCTGAGCGGTAACGTGTGATTTTCTTTGTACCTATTTCATTCATATGTCCGAGGCACTGTCACTTTTAGAAGCTTTCGATGAGCTTCACGATTTCAAAATACAACGAAGATGAGGCGTCATTGCATCAGGCTGTTTCGTAAATTCTGTCCCGATTTCAAGTAGAGTAACAGTTGATCACACGGTTCTTTATTAAGTACATGAAAAAAAAACAGAACCTAAGGACGACCTGGAATATAGATTGGTTTACTAATTTCATGCTTATAAACACCAACTAATCTTTGATGTATGAATATCTGTTAATCTTAGATTGATTAAAACTTAAGGTCATCTTATACTGTTGAACAGTCGTTGACTTTACTAGACTGTAGTACCTGTCAATGAACGAGGGCATTATAGCCGATACAGAGGAGTTTTAGGCGATGAATTCATCACTTTCTGGTGACTTGAAGCAGGTTCTTTTAGGTATCATTTAGCAAAATTTCAGAAAAGAAATGACTTCATTTAAGGAATCAGAACACTCAGAATTAATGTCGGTGGATGTTTCTCAACGATGAGGTATGAAAACGTCGATAATTATACGAACAAATTTCACAGGGTCGTCTTCTGGAAGCGCTCTAACAGTTTTCTATCAAATTTAGTGCCCAAAGCGACTCATGAAAGGATTCGTTGGAGCTCTGCTCAGAACATCGCTACTATCATTTGTGTCACATTATGCATTTAAAGATAGCTTCCAAATAGCATGTGTTCCACAATGATGTTCAACTACTGAAAACTTGAAACCTCGTGAAAAATGAGAAATAAATACGAGCAAGTTTATATGGTTTTAATTCCAGGATGTGGCAATTTACGCCCAATTACCTTCAAAACTTGCAGTGAGCGAATGCTAGCAGTCACGTGGCACTCCAGCTCCTCGCGTAAGATGATCCTCCGTTCCTGGCAAAGGAAATTGTAAATAATTAGGGTTGCAATAGATGAAATCGTACCAAATGGAAGCCAAATTAGGCTTTACGTGGCTTATGTTGTTGCCAGCACCATCACACCAGGACAACAGTATAGGTGCCGCAGCGGTGTCGACCTCCATTGTGTACAACAAGAGTAGAGGTGATTGGTGCCGGAGAGACAACAGTCACCGTTTGCTGCTCGACTGATCCTTGATGCGACTGCGCGATGGATATAGTCCGGTACTCTACAAAGTCTTTCTTGTAGGTTTAAAATTCGTAATCTTACGAAAGTCTTTCTTATGATGAAGATGCAGTTCACAGTATACAGGTTACAGCAACCTCACGCATGCACACGCAGCAACTGAGGTGTTAAAAAAAGGTTTGGCAGAACTGCCAGTTACCCATTCGTATTTATTTTCCACAAGTAAGGGAAATGTTGAGCTATATAGAAGTTGAAGACTGTCAGTCACAAGGACATTGTTAAACGTTTGACGTTTGCAGAACCACTTTTTTAAAGTATAGATGTGCTATCGTGGGGAGGCATCTTTTGCTGATAGAATTACTCGAAAACAGAATGCAAAAAATTCCTTATAGGAAAACTGAAAAGAATGGATCACCTGTCAAAATACCCCTTGTCCGAAAGTTTGTCTTCGTTAAGTTATGGCTGAAAACTTGTTTATTTTACCGTGAATAGGTTTTGTCGCCGCCCTCGAGAGACAAACGGGCTGCGGAGACGCGGAGGCTTACCCAAGAGAAAAAATGTTGAATGATATTTCCCACAACGGGAAGAAATTTTCATACCGCCAGAGAAGGAATTATTTGCCATGGAGTTCATTACCAGAATGGAATAATCTGTGCAGCTACGTCGCCGAAACCTTTTGAAGGAGTAAGAAGCCATTTCAAGCCCAGAGAGACCGCTGAGTTTACTGTGCAAGATGAAAGTAATTTGATATGATTTAGAAAAAAAGCGGTGCTTCAGGAATCAGAACATTTCTACAGATCATTACATGTGTAAAAAGTTGAGCACCTTCTCAATACTCCCTCAGAGCTCAGAAGTGATACAGAGAGAAGGCAGAAGTGAGGGAGAGTTGGATGCAAAGGGAATATGAGTGCTGTTTTTTATCAAAAAAAAGTGTAACTTGTTCGCCACCGCATCGATAAATTTACAAAATAATTGATAAAATACTTGGGTGTTTGAAGTAAGAGATAATTTTAGATGCCCAAGAGAAAAAGTTAGACTGGATCTGACCCCCTTCAACCCCAGTCACCAGTCCAGTGGACTTGGCGGCGCGACGTGCTGTGGGCCAGGATGTCTCAACGCTTCCCCACCTATGTGTGCTGGCAGTCGTGAGGCTCTGCTGGCAGTCGTGAGGCTGTGCTGGCAGTCGTGAGGCTCTGCTAGCTGTGGTGAGGCTGTGCTGGCAGTCGTGAGGCTGTGCTAGCTGTGGTGAGGCTGTGCTGGCTGTGGTGAGGCTGTGCTGGCTGTCGTGAGGCTGTGCTGGTTGTCGTGAGGCTGTGCTGGTTGTCATGAGGCTGTGCTGGTTGTCGTGAGGCTGTGCTCACTTTTTGAACCAAATTCAGTGAAGGCACCGATCGTTCTCCTTCGATCTCATTCGCCCGGTGCTTGAAGGCTTTAGTGAAAACTGAAGAAGGTCTCCTCAAAGTCTAAGATTTACATTTAGTGATTGATTACGTTCCATACATTGATCTTTCGTTTCGTTCTCCTTTCTTCCATAAATCTCCATGAAATTTGAAAAATTCGGTGAATTGGATTTCATGGGGCAAAACTGGGTAATAAAAAAAACGTACCCTCGATATAATACATTTCACATGCATGCATTCCAACTACAAATGTTTTCAAAAAGGCTTGTAGTCCTAGCATTAACATCAACGGTAATAACAGTTCGTAATTTTGTCCAATTTTGAATTCGAAGGTCTCGTGAGACTCAAATTACACCCTACAGCAAACCTGAGGTTCCCCAAATGATGTGGGAGGCACATTTCTCCTACTTGGCTCGCGCAGTTCTGTTTTGAAAGGAGAGTACGTAGCAGCCTTTCATTTCCTATAGCAGGAGGGGACTGGAACAGGGCATGGGGGGCAAGGGGCATCGCATCTTTCAGGGCTTTAATATCGGACCCGACGAGCGGCGTCATAAGCAGCCGGACCTCCAGTCCAGTGCCTGATGGATCGTGGCGCTCAGTTTCCAATGGAACAAGACAGGCCTCAAGTCGCGAGTTTAATGGTAACTTAATTCCGTATTAACTTCAAAGCCCTTTGAGGACACGCATTTGTTCCACAAATAAGCTCTTTATAAATGAAAATAGGTGGAAGCGGACGTTCTTAGTGAGGAAGTATGATGGGATTTTGACTACACCCAAAAGTGTGAAATGTCGCCTAGAAACTTTTTGTATCACAGTTCGAGTTTCCACGTGTGGGTTTTTGATAATTAGAAAGTATACATGCAATGGTTTCGTAACATATAATCGGGATTGTTGGAGTAACTAACTACATGAAATATAGTGGATATCTTATAAGGCGCCAAGGTATCAAGCCATATCTATTCCGCGTCGTATTTCCCGGTATTGCTTTCATCGTTTGGTATTTGTGTAAAAACTTTTACCAATAAATTATTTGACACTAATTGTGCAACTGAATTTGAAAATTGATGGGCAAAAGCAGTAGCACCATTCCACTCCAAAAACCACAGAGTACGAAGAATATTTATCCTTAATTCGAACATGAAAGCAATCCCTTTTCAAAATGGTCACGTCTGAGGACTTGGACCTCATATCTCGAAATTTTGACCTCAGCATTGAATATTGAATAATATCCCTCGGCTTGGGAGAGTTAACAAGAATATTTCTTGAGATGCAGGCTGCGGGAGACAAAAATCCGCCAGTACCTGAGGTGGACTGGAAATATTGCTGCATTGAATATTGAATAGGCCGTTATTGGTGGAGCCGTACTGTGGCGCCGATGTGCTGACAGGAATGTATTGGGCTGAAACAGGTAGCGAAGGTTTAAAATTTCCTCGCGGACGATGTTAGAGTAAAAAAGTTGTTGAATTAATATTTGCCGTTAAGGAGCTTAGCGACTCAAGAACTGCCTCAATTCGGAAGCGGGAAAACGGCTTTATTTTTGAAAGTTTGCCCGGTTGGGACTTCGGCTGTGACTTGTTTACTAGAAGAAGGAAAACCAGAGTTCATCTTGTGACGTATTTGTTTTAAAAATAGCTACCTGATCTTTCTTAATTTCCAATGAAAATTCACGCTTTGGCTTCCCATGTTTCAAACGTTTCACTGCCGTCAGGCTGTGTTTTACGAATCTTAACCTACAGAAGAGAAAATATACACTTATGTATTGTAAAAGAAAGGAATTTAAGTCTGGCAAGTTAGTAAAGTGGATATGGCAATGAGAATGAGTACAGAATCGTTTGTCTGTCGGCTCTGAGATATTCGAAATTATACTCTTCGTTTAATCCTGTATTGTGGATACCGACTTAACTACATAGGATATATTTCTGGATACGGTTTGATTTTGATACATTTTACTGTGACCCAAAGGGTCACGTGTTGTCTTGCTTTCTATTAATCTGCCATGAAATAATGTTTTCAGCATCTCTGATACGGACTGCCTTCCCTGGAGGTCTCGCTGATTCGGAAAATGTACCCGGGAATTTTGTCCACCGTAAAACAGCGTGACAGAGAGACGGACGGGTGCACCAACCAATCTAGCAAGATTGGGCTACTGTTATTTTTAGTGGGAAATCAGTTAATTGCCCTTGTATAACTTGGGCTTATTTGGCAACTTCACGGAATTTTAAACGCTAAAACTTTTGATCGTATTGCAGAATACTGAGCGACAATGTCCTGATTTTAATTTTTGCCCCCATTTCAAGATGAGTATTTCACAGGCATGAGAGCTCATTAGAACTTAACGATCTCAAACCAGCAAGTCCCGACTGACTTTTATGACCGCAGATTCGCGTGAGTTCCTGGTGAAAATTGTATGATGCTATAACATATGTGTACTCTCTAAAGAACTGCATAAACTATTCGGAAGGGATTTGACGAAGCGGCTGAAATGGAGAGACTTCGAAATTTTAAATCAACTCTACCTATTTCCAAACAGGCCATGAATTTTCTGGGAGCTATCGACATCGTATTTGAAGTCTTGAGTATTTAAAACTTTGAAGTGAACCTGAAAAATATACAACAAAAATTTCTTCTTCCGAGGATTCGTTTTTTAGAGAATAAAGCTACGCCCATTCACATAGAAATGAATCGGATTTATGTAGATCAAAACTACTAGACAGTAAAGAGCTTCAGCTACTTCACAGTAAAATCTTCTCATAATCTTATACCTTAGCCCCGATTTTATAGGGAATTGCATTTATGAAACAAAGCAAACACTGATTGCTATTCTTAAAAAAATGGTTAGCAGTCTCAAAATAATACGTACAGTTACTCCAAGTGCCGAAATTTTTAGTCATCTTTCGTTCCCGAACAATTAATTTAAGATATTTGCAATGGCAGTTGCAAGAAAAATAAATTTCCTTCAATTCACCTGTATATCTAGGCGCTGCAGACGTTGAATTTAAGAAATAATGAGTAAGTAAAGGAATTTTGTGGCTCTCAAAGTTGAAGCAAACACACTCGAAATTGAATTTCTGGAGTACTAATGCTGAAAATTGTATTTATTTCTCCTAAGTCAATTTTTATAATCTCATTATGGAAATAGGACGCCAGCTGTATCATTTGCAGCAAAGTCAGCCATTGCGTGAGTCGCTGTTTTGACGTAAAAGACAACGTAAAATGCTTTTAACCGTAGATAAAATTCCTGTCCATCAAATTTGCATTTGTTATGCTACTGGGAAGGCAGCCCGTTAACTAACGTTTTTGCAAGTGAAGAAAATTCTTCTCGATGTTTTTAAAAATTCGATGCTCATTCTGATTCTCACATGATCTTGAGTTATGTGTAATTTTTAAATAATTAGACTGTTGCGTGACGCTAGTACATAAAGAAACATGTAAATGGAGCAACGATAAAAATTCAACGATTTTTCTGCCTTTTTTATGTATGTATCTGTGATAACACAATACCCTTACGAAAATTTACTCGATACTTTCGTTAAAGCAAGGAAGACCATCAAAAATATGGACTTTTCATTCGCAACTGACGGCTCTACAAAACAGTTCCAATACGTATTTACGACGCTATAATATCACCTATAAAGTATTTCATTTCGATATTTTATCGGTGATAAAGTTGCCGTAAAGCTGTAAATTGTGCTAAGACAGGGACGCTACACTGTGCAGACCGTGGCTGCGGAGCGATGGGAGCAATTTCGTGCTAACCTTCTTCAATGCTGCGGGGCTGTTGCAGTCACTAATGAAACGCGAGTTTCGCTTCATGAAGTCGTGATCCCGCCGCTAAAATTGCGCTGTCGCTGGAGTTGGCAACCTCGAGCGGATGCTAATGGGGCTGGCGCCGTCGGTCGTTAGAATGGCTGGCTAATGCAGTACCTAGAACGGAGCTGATCATGCAGACGATGGCGAAAATACTCAGCCAGGCGCTAATGAAGCTAGGGCAATCCTTAGTGAGAAGATGATGAAAACGATGATGATAGGAATTATTGCAACCAGCTTCTAGAGACGTTTGCGTAGTTCTTTTCAAGCTGCAAAATATCACCTGAAGAATGACGCTGTCTTTTGTACAGCAATTCGCTGTAGTCGCGGACGCTGACATCAAGTGGACGTTGAAGAAAATTGAATACTTGTCACTAAGAGAACGTGTTTTTCATGATATAGAGAAGATCCAGCAGGAGATAGAGCTCTGTAAACGCAGGCAACGGAAACGCAGTCGCTCCTGTGCTTTAAGCAGCGGAGACGATGGTGAAGGCGAGGTCTGTTTTCAGTCATTAAAGGATATCGTTATAGCGCAGTCTCGTGCTAGATCAAGCACTCAGGGAAGGGCTGTTGAACGTTCCGTAATACCAAATAACAGAATTACATTTTTGTCTTTTGTCTGAATTAAAACCATAACTTTACGTTCACATATTTGTATCAAACAGATGATAAAAAATAATTTTGATGCTAGAAATAATTTTAATGCCAGAAATAATTTTAATGCCTTTTGTGGCGAAATAGTCAACGAGTTTTCACATTTACCCTTTTTCAGTATAACACCATTAAAAATTATTTTACAAGCATCCGAAAAAAACTTTCGTAGAAATAACGAACATTTATATTGCTTCGCCAAAATAGGAGGTAAGAAACGACGCTCAGCTGTGAGGGATAACAGCCGTGTCACACAGCGCCATTGGGCTCTCGTACGCATTGCAAGGCCACTGAATTCCGCAAGCTCTAAATGACGTCATTGAGTTTTTATTGCTTTTGAGAGACTTGTTGTGTCTCTCAAAGTGAGTTTGAATTCCCGAAAACTCAACCAGATATCGCCCCTTAAATTAATAATTTACTAAAGAAAGCGGACGTTTCACAAATACAGTAGGTGGCTAAAACGTTTCATTGAGCATATCAGACCATGCCGTCTTAGAAATCTTTGTGAAGTAGGTTTTCATGCCTACCGTAACGATGATGCAGTACTGTTCATTTGAATAAAAAATTACCTCCTTTATTCTGAAGACATTTTTAGATGGTGCGAGGATGCTCCAAAAAATTATCTTAGGGGTGTGGGTGCTAAAAAAGATACCAAGTCATCCAACTTCCTAATAAAGAAATTTAACGTCCCTATTCGTTTTTATTGAAAAAGCTGTTTTAGATAAGCAACCAAATCGGTTTATTTCATCTATCCCTAGTCAATAAGTAGTTTATTGCACTTCTACTGTAGAAAATGTATTTGGGATATTGTTCCTCTATTTTTTTTGTACTTCGCTTTCGTTTTACTTTCATGGCGGAGGATGAGTGAATGCCCCAAATGTCCAAGTTTTACGAGAAGTTTATCTTCTCACGAACAGATTTTGAGGTTAAAAATGCTCATCACTGTATTCTTGATTTTCTCTTTTTTTCCGAAAATTAGAATGTTTCCGAATTGCGTCTTTTAAATTTAAATGACACACCCGGCGCTTTCCCAAATGTATTCTTTTCCTTTCCCCTGCGGGAGTAGTTTATTGGTGCTTCTTTTCAAATTTTTGCAGTAGCTCTTTATCAGTACAGGAGTTGTGTGTAATTCTCGGACAATTTTATTAGGATCGCTTACAAATCCTCGGCAATGCGCTTGCTTGAGCTCGAGTGTGAAGCATAATCTCGTGAGAAGCTTCCCGCATCTAATGAAACTTGTGACGTCATCCGCAGGATTACCAGGGATCGACATATTAATCACAACCGCTCTAGGCGCTGAGAGATAATGAAGCTGCCAAAACGCTCTTTCAGTACCTACACGACTGCGGATCATGGGAAGTTGTTCGTCAACGATGATACGAATACAAAACCATGGCTACCAGAAAAATGAGCTATGCTTTCAAAATATCGAATATATTGACGTGGAAGAAACGATGCAAAACCAGAAAAATGAACTAAATATTGAATATATTGACGTGGAAGAGGACTTTCCTAAACTAGTGCAAACAAAACAGCTAGACTTATAATCATTCCATTTTCGAAGGCAATAACATGCATGAGAGACTAAAGACTCCAGCAAAACTGATAAACATTTTTCGATCGAAAATTATGCGTTCCAAATACGCGTGAGTAAATTCATGTAAATTAAGGCGTTATTTCACGACTACATACTCAGGAGAAAGGAGCTCAGCGTTGAGAACGGAAATTTGAGTTGAGGGTTTTTCATTATTTTTTAAGACCTTTCTGGCAAATTTACAAAAGTTAGTTTAGCACGAACAAAAATTTTATTTGGCACACTTGGGTTCAAGCACCATTTGCTGGGTCGCAGGCAAACCGAGCGCTGGATTGATTTAGAAATCGATGTTCACATTGGTGAATTGGTTGTACTTAATTAATTATTTAGTTCATTGTAATTCAACAAAAAGTTCTCGAAAAGATTTGCATTAAAATTCATTCTGATTGATAGTTTCATGTTTCTAAGTTACAATACCATAAACGTAGCTTCGTTAGATAATAAGTTAAATAACTATAACAGTGCTCTAAAAATATGAAGTCAACATACTGATCTACCATACTCTTTTGTTGAGGACAAGCTGAAATACGTTTAAATAATTTATATTCATATATATATATATATATATACATATACAGTGTATATATATATAAATTCGTATTCAAGCAAAGAAAGCTGTCTTAAGTATTCAACAGGGCACACCACTCAACACCGTAGATGATAAAATTTCTTATAATAATTTTCGAATTAAGATTTCAAAGATTGAACCCTCGTTTGCTGCTCATCCATGCATAATATATAGCAGCTGCCTCACATGATCGTCCTCCAAACCGATGACATAATACAGAAGCCTATGGGTTACATCCACAAGTAGCGCTACATCTTATGGGTATGTTAAAAAAAAATATTAGTTCAAAATCCCTTCTGAAGATGCTTCCGAAATCGTAGCGTCACTGATTAGTAACCTCCTTTATAAATGGAAGGATAATGTATAATTCCCTTCTCTGAACAGCTTCAGAACAGCGTCTGACACCTTGCCACGCCTCCTCTAGCTACTTCTGCGTTGCGCGACTTCAGAGGTCCCCAATTCGAGAGACCGAAGCTTTCAGTGGTGAAATTCGGTGCCAAGTCCAAAAAAACGTAGGGAAAGGATTTAAATTTTCAACTGGAACAATATTGCATGCAAGCTGATTGATGAAGCCTGTACTGGCATGTGAGCACTAAAATGTACTATGTTGCATTTACACTCTCCTGGATACCTCATAATTAATTAGAAAATGCCGAGCACGTACACAAAACAAAAAAGAGATATGTTTTCATAATTAGTTAGAAAATGCCGAGCACGTGCACAAAACAAAAAAGAGATATGTTTTCCCTTATCATGGTACAACTTACAATTTGTAGCTTTTCCGTTTAACTAAGTCTAAGCTACCTTTTTGTCTAGTTCCTAGTGAACTCATAAGGTGTACCTTATAATCTAAAGCTACGTTCGTCTTCAAATTTCACCAGCGATTACAACAACAAAATCCAGCCTTTGTTTCTATTTTCTTCTCATAGCTCACTCGACTCGCAGAATAAGTCAATAAAATATACGAAAATTGTTACCTTTAAGGAATTCTTTTTCTTTATTCGAGAACATTTCCTGCATTTCACGTTAGGAACAATGAAGCCTTTAAATTAAAATTCCGTCGCCACGGTTAGGGATAACTTTTCTTACGACTTCCTTAGCACCACGGAAGACTGTTTTTCTTGGCCTTGACTCACCGCCGTAACAAGATTACACTCACTATCTCACGTGAATGACGTGAGAACTGTGAGGTCTAATCTAATTTTTCTCTGAAAAGCACTCCGTGCTTCCGGGAAAATCAGTTTGCCCCAACCAGGAGTCGAACCTTTTTTTCCAAGCTCAATAACACATGTCTCAAACGCATTGTAAACAAATTCAATTTCATCGCTAACGAAATTCGTTGAGCTGTGAAACAGGAAAGTCTGCCATTTCTTGGCAGTAAGCTTCCCTCTCGGCTCAACTTGAAATGGCCGAAAAGGGCTATTTCGGGGAACTCGAGTTTCAGTTTAGTGTGAAAATTTGATCTACTTTTCATGGTTTTGTAGTCCTTGGAATTGCCACGAGTTGTAACTTTGCAAGCAGCAAACTGCAGAAAAGTCAGTCTCGTATCGCTCTAATGATAGGCGGTCAAGGTTGTTAAGCAGAAGTGAAAGCAGCTTATCCACCTTTCTTTATGTTTTTTAACTTTTTTTGGTTTAGAATTTCCAAAACATGCATTACGACCCTCATTTTTCGGTAAGAGGTATTTTGAAAGCCGGAACAGTTCACCAGCACGGCCTAACACTATTGAGTGTTTCAGCTCTCTATCTGACGTAGTTCTGGGAGAGAATTTAATTCAAATTTCACCTATACGCTTCAAAATAATATTAACACGTTATTTTTGAGCAAAGCGCCCTGCAAACGTTTTCCGTTCAGGTCCCTTCTGCATAACTCCAATTTACGCGTATTTCAGAGCAAACGACGAAAACTAAGCCAAGAAATTTTCCAGCGACACTGAGAATGCCCAATTTTAAACTTGTATTTCTGTCTAGTGCTACGCAAACACCACCGGGAGGAAACCCTTATTTCTTCAAGCGTCAAGCATAGGCGTCAGCAAACTGCTGGCTACAAAACTCCCTAGTTTGCCCCGAAACACCGTTGCTTTCAAAATACGGCTGCCATACTTCCATAGTGCGTTGCTTCCAACAATAAACACTTCGCTCGCTGCCAGCCTAATTTTCTTTGCAATGAGCAGAAGTTTTGCATCAGGGCTTTGGGAATAAATGCTTCCTTGTTCACGACTTCTTGTCATTTGTTATACAAAGGGTTCTTTGTTGCTGCGAGCAACGGAAATTCCCGAAATAGAATGTTGATTTTTGGCCAACGTACATCACTCGCAAAGCGTGTCGCACCAATGAAGGAACTCCCATTGATAAGGCAAGTGCAGAGCGTCAGCTTAAGATTAACGCTCGTTGTGATCCACGAGCGCTGAAGTATGGGTAAGTCGTCGTACGAATATTATACTGAAAGGGAAAAATGAAAATTTTGAACAATGAAACGCACATAAGTAATTTACAAACACATAATATCAACCGTAATGATGAGCACGACGATTTCAGGTACGGATGAAAAGTATACAAGTTACGCGGGCCTCTCCCTCAGATGTTCGATGAGACTGGATTCTTAATCATATTTATTCGGATTTTTTAATAAAGGCTGTATTTAAATGTAGAATTTCACTTAATGAAGACTGCATGCAATGTTAAAGCCTAAAAACTTGCCAGGCTCTCGACACCGTTGATAAAAGATGTCGACTAAGCCTGCAGACCGCTAGACTTGAGTGCATGTTGCGCAGACGACGGGCACTCTCTCCACTTCGCAGCGGTAGAAGCTACTGAACGAAACGTTAGTGACGAGCCAATCAAAAACCTGGTACGGATTAAGACATTCTTAAATCGATGATGCATAGCATAAACTTGCGGTCGATGGTCTCAAAAAATTATCCTGGATTAAAACTTTCGTGAATAAAGACGTCGTCAATTACGGCACTCCCTGAGATTTCTGTAAACTCATCATCCCTCTCGTGACCCTTTTATCCCGAAGATTTACTTTAGCATGTTTAGACTAGCACTCACATGGCCCAGAAGGGTTGACATGTTAACAGGAATGTATAAGTGCCACACGGGTCTGCCTTTGTTTCAACATTATTTTCTATCAAAATACATGTTTTTGAGGAGCGTTATGAAGCCGCTCATAACGTAACAACCTGAAAAAGGTCCCGTCGCTGCATCACGTGCATAACAACTGAGATATTGGAAGATTTTTTCTGTACTCGTGAAGGATTGAAGAGGCAAAAGCCGTTGTAGCAGTAGTAGAAATTGTATTGATAGCAGCGCCTTAGTAACTCGGCCTGTCTGCCGCCGAGAGAGAAGGGACCATTTAATGATGACTTTGGAGAACCGGGAACCTATGTGCAAGATGTGTTTCTACACAACAGACTACCCTCCACATAGTAACAGTAGGTTAAGAAAGAAGAATAAGAAAAGATAAAGAATTATCAGCGAAGAAGGTATGAAAATCGAAAGAAGCCCTTGGGGGTGCCAGTCTCCATAGCATAGGATAGACAAACCTATCTTAATCCTATTGCCTATAGCTTATCCTATGCCCCCAGAGTGGTGAAGTGGTAGAATAAAAGAGGTTCGAATAAAGACGGCATGCAGGATGATAACAAATTGAAGGAATAGTGACATTTTTTCTAACTTGAAAGCGTGTATCACGCTCAGTTGATTAAACATTGTATTGACTGAACGGCATAAAAAATTCATTTGATATATTCTTCACAGTAAAATATCGGGGACAAATTTTCAATCCAACGCTTAACTAATTTATTTTTCCTTCAAAAATTAACCAGGCTTAAGAAATCAGTAGAAGGAAACATGATAAAACACCAGTAAAGAAGGTTGGACTGAAGAGCATGAAACTTTCGAGAATATTTTTTCGATGTTTTCTGAAGGAAAAGTTCAGGCAAATGTGCGACTACAAGCATATTCTTAGACTTAATAAATATAGAGATTGTATATCTCAACCGGCAAGTGATTGCAAGCTAAAACCTGTAGATGCTGCTGAGTTCTTGAGTGAGATACCCTACTCGAGGTATAACTGCTAACCTTTCCGAAGTAATTAAAGATTTCCGAGTCTTATCTGTGCAGCCGCTGACTCAGCTGCAGCAAGACCAGCAGTTCTGCAGATCTTACCAACCCTAATACTTACTTAACAAACTTCTGTTTGTCTGATCAGGCTTTGCGTTTGATTTCGGCTAACTTGCCGCAAGATCAGGAGCTGGACTTGGGAAGTTTGGAGCTCCACCGCTTGACAATGGACCGAGACCAACTGCTCACTAGCGTGTACCAAAAGATGGTTCATTATCCTTGGATGTGCTATTGCTTCAAGTAGCCTTCTACTTGAACCGTGGTCGTGCGGCTGCAGTTACACTGCAATGCTGCAGTTACAAGTAACCCTCTTACTTGAAATATTATCTTGCGACTGTAGACACAACGCAGTGCTGCAGTCACAAGTAACATTTTCTCTTAAATGAAGTCTTGCAGCCACTGTCGCAATGCAGTAACAAGCGTTGCAGTCACAAGCGACTTTTTCGCATGACACGTAGTCTTGCGGCTACAGTCACAATGAAGAATCATGTGAGCTTTGTAGCATACTCATGAAAGATTAGTTTCAAATAACTCAGCGACTCAGTAGTGCAAAATACATTCAAAAAACGCGTTCTGCAGATTGAAATATCACCACCCCCCCTAACGTGTACGTCCTGCTGGTGTGCGACGGTATGAGCGAATGATTCGGGTCAGGAGACAATGTGGTAACATCGCTGAATGTTTACCATTATATAGGTAAAAGAAAACAAGTGAGACGGCATACCTGATAATGGTTAAACTTTGTATTCTCCATCATGTTGCTCGACCATTAAAGTTGCCGATGTGTTGTAGTAAGCACATTTCGAAAAAATTATGACTGTAGTTTATTAAATAATTGGACCCGTTTACGCTTACAATTTTCTTTAGTCTCAGATTTAAATATTTCTCAAATTTTTCAAAAGATGAACTACTGAGATGTAATTTCGCATGATTTCATAATTGCTGCTCATCGAGTTACATTCTTTTTTTTCATCTGTTATTCGAGTGAATTTCAGCCCCTACATGCATGACTTATTTATCATTTGACACCCAAAAGCTAATAGGGCTAAAAAAACTCGAATATATTTAGCTATACAAAACATGGCATGCACTTATGAGTTATGGATCTAACTTCGTTACATTTATATGCAATTATCTATCAAACAACATCATTGTGACCCAAATCTTGATCCACAGGAGCTATAATTAACGTTATCGAGTGCTTGAGGGATTTAACTTCACGTTTCACTCTGTCTTTTCAAATAGTTGCGCGAAATATTTGAAGTTAGTATCGGGTTTTATGGTCTAATCTTAATCTTTCAATGCATGTGGAGGATATTTAAAAGATTTTTTGACGTATTGTTGAATGTAGATCAATTTTTCATTATTTTCAACCAAGGTGAAGTTTAATTTTCAAAATACTTCCGCAGTTCCTGTAACTTTTTAACGTATCAAATATGTTAATCCTTTGCATTTGCATTGTGACACATCTTGATTTCTTTATATGCGAGTGATTCACTTGGCAAGAATTTTTAATCCTATTATCCTACTATCGGGATGAAATAACACAGCTTGTTGGCTGCATGCTCGACTACTTGTTTGGTTGTTCGCGTGGTTTATTGGTTAGTTTTTCTTTCACTTTATCGCTATTTCATAAGTAAATTTAATTTTACTCGAAATTCCATTCATTGTATGTATTAAAGCCTAACCAAAGAAATTGTATAAGACAAAATTGACTTTCAGCTGATCCAGCAGCACTGAGCAGTGTCGTGTATATGATGCTGAATTTCATATCGCATGTGAAAGTGATCCAAAGGAAGTTAAAAGCTTCAATTCATGCATTTCGATACGACTTTATTATGGTTAACAAACGAGAAATTTGGTATTGAATCGATGATTTGAAGAAAAACGATGAAGAACATTTGTGACCTATTATAATAACATTCCTCGCTCGGAAAATGCCCCTCATTTTAAGAATGAATATGAATAGTAAGTCCCATTATTTTTAACGGTTTGGGCAAACTAGGGTTAGATAAAATTTCTTCTCATCATACATATCTTTGACGATGTTTTGATCTGATCAATCTAACTTTTTTTGTTTTGCGCTACACCGTGGCTATTAACAACATGGACGTATGGTAAAATCGCACATTTCTTATAACTCTGCATGAGTTTGTTAAAGTATTTACCCCACGATGAGGAAGAACTGTTCAGTGACAGCACTGTTACATAAATGTGGTTCACGTAAGGCAATTATGCGAATAGATAATTGGTTGAATTAACAATGCCTGTGGATAAATGAACTGCATTTATAGATAAAACAATGAAAAGAACGTAAATAAGAGCAAGTATACATTTTGATGCGGTGTGACCGGAGAGCAAGTTCTCGACTGCGGGAGAACTTCTGTAAAATCTTACCTGAAATTTAATACATATAGGATTTGACAGGCGTGTGTGAGCATGAAATTACGATCGTGAAGCTCTTGCCCCTTCTGTCCCTTCCCTCAAGTGTTGGTTGACTGCAAATAAGTTTTCCTGCCCATCCGAAACCAAAATTTTAAAGATCAACCTCGAGGTTATGTTAAAAGTTCGCGTGCTGCCAAAGAGTTAGCGGAAGCTCCCACCTCAGCGCAGTCGTCTCTAATTTCTAGTGTGAAGGCGTACACAGACGGAGGAGTGTAGCAGGCTCTGTTCGTGTACTACCGGCCTGTTTCTGACCAATGTCAAAAAGTCCAGGAATTTAAAGGGAAAAAAATGGGATTGAGACCAAAAATAATACTTCCGCGGTTTTGAAATTAAGCCTTTTGCAATTGAACGAGAGAAGGTGACGCACATTACCAACATTCCGAGTAATTTCTTTACTCAAAATCATGGAAGGATTTTGTGCAGATTTACTACGCAAACAGTTTAATTTCCCTCCGGGGTACCGAAACATTTTTATAGCATAGGCTAAATATAATGGAATCCGATTCTCTCACTCAGGGAAACGAGTGGAACAGAAACTTCATATGATATGAACTTGAGAGGAAGGGTTCAAGAGTGCACAGGGGGGTAAAGTCCTGTTCACTTTTTTGAAGTAAAAGAATTTTTTTTTATTTTATTAAAAAATAAGTCTACGGAATTTACTTCCAGTATTCTAGTATCATTCGCCTGATCAACAAGTTGTTGTAGTAGTAGTGAAAGCAGCGCTTCAAAAACTCAGTCTATCTCGCACCGAGAGAGTAGGGACCATTTAGTATGGACTTAAGAGAACGGGGATTCTATGCACAGGGTGTGTTCCCACACAAGATCCCCTGCGCATAGAAACAGCAAGTTAAGAAGGAAGAGCAAGAAAAGACAAATAAGAAATAGCGAAGAAGGAATGAAAACGGAAGGAAGCAAAGTGGGCACGAAAGACAGAAGTCCCGAAGGCCTATCTAAAGCTGAGGTACCCTAGCAGTACTCCCCTGGGGGCGCTAGTCCCCATAGCATAGGATAGGCAAACCTAACTAACCTACCTCTATTGCCTATGGCCTATCCTATGCCCCTTGAGGGGCCTGATCAACAAATATTGTGGCTTGAACATGTCAGGTACTTCACCAAAAATACTATAAATTTACCCACATAAAAGATAATAAATATTGAGCAAAAAGGGGATGAAGTAAAGCATGCATAAAATTCACCAGTTCTCCTTCCATTCTCAGATTTTTTAAGCTGCCATACGCTAGCACTCTGACCACAGAGCCCCTGTTCAAATTCATAAAACTGAGAGGAAAATCTACGACGTTGTTCACAATTTTTCACGTTCTCATTTCGTGACACAGGACGTAGCGTGGAAGGGAGCACGGGAACTGTGGAGCTCCTTCTAGGCAAGCAATAATAGGGTTGTTGAGACGAAACTTGCTATTCTAAGTTCTCTCTTTTACTTCGTTATACTTTGAAATCACTTTATGCACGAACTCACCTCATACATTTCCTAAATTTACCCGTAACTTTTGCATGCGTTTCATGTGCTTACATTAAGAATGCTACTAGCCTTGATGTTTTATTCTCTAGTATTCCCTTGCAAGGTTGAAAATTAAATACATACTTTTGTTGCCTGCTAAAATGTCAGTCGAGTCCTTGGTCGTAATAACCAACAAACGGTTACACTTTTATTCGAAGAACTGCAAAATTGTGAAATTAGAATGCTTCTAGTTTGTGGGCGAACCATTTTGACATTGATAGATGGAAAGTTAAGCTCTCATTAATTCCTTATACGTAGGAATACTACTGAATTCAGCTCCATGCACTGCACAGTGACATTGTATATCTAGATTCGAAATCCTCTCAATGTTTAATTTGCATGTCATATTCAGACGGACCAGCCTATCTTCAGACATCATAAAAGTAAAGTTTAAATTTCTCTGACGCAAAATTAATGTTAAAACCTCAACTATGGCCTTGAATTATTGACAATTATCAGCACTTGCACAATTTTCTAAAAGATCTTGGAGTACAGAACTTGTCAAAAACGCTGAAAACTTTCGTTGGTTTATTTGTGTGCGCTGTTGTTTGAGTGACACTCTGTAAATAGAAAACTATTGCACTAACAACGAACGCTGTTTGTGTTGTAAGGCTACTCCTTCCAGTTTTGTCAAATGATGCAGTATATTCTCCATGAATCGCTTGAGTATACAGGTGTAGAAAACGACCAACACTTCCTCCAAATCTGAGTTTTGTGACCTCAAGTAGCGCGGACGTAACAACTTGCAATAAAACCTGATGCACTGTGTACGTTATAACGGCCGCATACTCGGAAAAAAGAGAAGTCTACATACCTACGCTTGCATGAAGCTAATGAACAAAAATAATGAACACAAAAGTTTTAGATAAGCCAATAGGTACGTTATCGTTGATTTCGATTGAATTTCACGCCAGGCGGCTAGGAGTATAAAAATGGACCTCTCTCATCTTTCCATCACCTTTGACGACGACCTCCCATGCAGTGAGGCATGGCTCCGAGGCTGGTTGATATTCCGGCGGCAGACCCAGCCGCGCATCTCTGAGTTGAGGGCTCTTTCCTGCCTAAATATATCAGCATGAGAGGACACGACTTCTTGGTGGGTCGCATCGCTTCATCAAAGCATCGAAAATTCCCCATAATTCTACCTCTTTCACAGTTTTCGTGGTGAATAAATAAATGAATTGGATGTTTTGGTTCACTTTAGTTTGATTTTCTATATGTTTCAGAAAATTTCTATCTGGCAAAATACTGTAACTAGAAAATAAATCATCCTGTTCAAGCCCGTGGGAAATTTTTTTCACTCGGATCACGCAATGGGATTTCTTCTTATGTAAAGCAAATTCATGAACAATATGAAAACTCAAGAGCAGGGGTCCAAAACCAATATACTCACTTTTTGTAACTCATTAATTTCGTGACATAAATAATCACAAGCTCGCAAATTACCAGCCAACACCGCCTCCCCCCGACTAATTTAACAGCTACGCTACACTCCAGCATGAGATGAGTAAGGGTGTTATTGTTTCTGAATTATTGATTAACAAACAGTGAGTGTGTTTTTGCACACACTGAAAAATCCTCCCCCATATATTTTATAGACGAGGTTTCTTGGTGTTTGTCTTGAATTAAAATGTTTCATTCGTAAACAAGTACAAGAACTTTTTTCCTATAAGTTATGAAATGTGACTCAATTTTCATTTCCAACATCACGGAAAAAGTTTAAATTTGGAACTTAAATTTGATGTAAAATCACGAAAAAAACGAACGCTGACCCTGAGCTGCAGTTGTGTATCGGGAGCGATTCTTCTAGTACGGGGTGAGTATTTGAACGCAAATTTGGGCTGAAATTGGCATCACTCGATTCTGAACTCGAATCTGTAAATATAATGTGATGGCTACTTGCCCCCTTAAAACAGTGGTTAAATTGCTGTAGAAATTAAGGTGCTTGCCTAATGGCATTTAACTTCTGAAGACACTGCCTATAATTTTTAAGCGATAGTCCACAACACAGACAGAGTTGCTCTCCTTCAAACTGGCCTCTGAATGTAAAAGTAAACGTTGACCCTCAGAAGACTCGAAAACGCTGAAAAATTTCCCCTGACTCAACGATCGCGTGAAATCAAATAACAAAGTGTGTCTTGGCTGTGTCACAGGTGACACAAAAGTAATCTGAGTATCTTGTTCTTACGGGACGCCCTTAGAAATTTCTTGCTGGAATGCGAGTAACACTTTGCAACGAAATTCAGCACGAAAACACTAGAAGGCAGAAAACAATTTTGCTGAGTCCCGAATGATGCAAGATCAGTGAAATAAAATAAAATTAATAAAAAAATAAAATCATGTACTTGAATACATTTTCAGATTTCCTAAAATGGGTACACTAAGGATGAATAAATTTAGATATTCTGAATAGGTTTTTACGCTCTTACCTGCATTTTACTCTTCATGAATAATCTGCTAAGCTCAGATACGTGTATGACTGTGCGTCTGGATGTATCGCATCGTCCAGACAAGCGCGTGGATTAATATCGTCAGATTGTATAGGGTGGTTAAATTTGAAGGGCCGATGTTGATTTTGAATAAAACACAAATTCGGTTCGTAATAAGCCCGAATAACTTTAACGCGTTGCTCGATTGTGTATCTTACCATGGTTCAAATTGAAGTAGTCTGAAATAGAGAAATGTCAAATTAAATGCAGAAAAAAACTTGACGTTTAGGTGTGGTTCACATTCAAAATCGGCCCTTACAATTTAACCACCCTTTGCAAGGAGACATCGAGTGCCTAAATTCACGCATCCTAGATGTACCCATTTTAGGACAATGAAAATTCACCCACAAACATAATTTTGTTCCCTTTTTGTATCAGTGATGTATTACACAGATCCCTTTTTCTTAAGATTTACCTGGCCATCAATTCTCTTTGACCCATTGGATGTAATCCAAAGTGAAGACGGAATCGCGCTTAACACAAGGGGTGTTCTTATTCGCAGTTCTTGATTAATCTCATATACTATTAGTTGATAATTCTACTAATACTTACTCGCTCTCTCTGTATTTGAAGTTCAATACTTTGCTTGTAATGTGCAGTTAGGACATATGTGTTAGCAATGTCTTTCTTCTAAGGGAATTCACCTGAGAAATAAATTCACAAGGCGATGAATAAAACCTACTTTGAATCGAAGAAATTTTTATTGCATGTCCGATTTTATTGCATTTTCAATTTTTGTTTTCCATGACGCTAATATTGTACACCTGACTGACTGACAAATCTTTCAACCTCGAATAAAAATATTCATATGATCAAAATAGAATGTAAACGTTTTACCCGTTGCTCTGATAGCAACGTAGTGACAGGTAATTCTTACTAATAAGAGTATTATAATAATACGCCTGACACATGGTCTATCGCAGCAAAACTGAGCTATGTTTCAGTTCAAATTTGTACGAAATAGATTTGAAGATTCATGATAAGCAGCTATAAACAACGTATATTGAACAGCATGCAAACATAGTTGACAGTTAACTGAACCCAACCCTTTCCGATGCCGCCTATTTGCGACTGATGTAGCTTACTAAATTACTTTTATAACTAGCCTACGTCCGTATGGGTAGCGCCACGCTCTGCGAACCTTCGTAATCATCTAACCTTTGAGTTTGATGCGCAGTTTTTGGTATCGTTTGCCTGCAATGGCTGCAGTTGCAGTTGTAAAATTTTCTAAAATCTTCGTCGTGTTCCATCTATGAAAGAAGCAGGCACGCAAGGATACAGTTACTATTGCTAAATGCTGCGGAAGTTCAGCTCTAATTACTCTAATTGCGAACTTTTAGCCAATGAGGACTTTTTCTTGGGTAATTATGCCTCACAGTTCCCGTGAAATGCACCATGCGCTCTGGGATTCGTAGATGTAAAAGAAAAAGTACGAAACATGATAAAACACGATGTATCTACTGAGAAAATTGAGGGAGTAAAACTGTGCACCCGGACACATTTACAATGCATAAATTTATACACGCTAGGATGGAAAAGTGTGTGCTCTCTGTGCAAATTTACTCGCTATAACGATATATTCACTCGTTTTCTCGTATACGGCTACGCGTCTCACGCATCCTCTCATGACCATCTGGGCATATACGAGTTTGCATCTGATAGTGTATCCTAATAAGAGAGTGAATATATCATCAAAAATGTGTTAATTTACTCAGAGTACATACATGTATATATCCCACATGTACTCATTATGGGAGAACGGAAAATGTATCAGATGTACAATTTTACTTATTTGTTTTTCTCTGCATCGGTTTCCCTTCTTTCCCACGGATTAGTGCAGAGTAAGTAAAACTTAAACACACCTTATGTTTAAAGTACAGCTCGTTCTGTGATAAGAAAACGGTAAATATTCTAATCGAGAGTCTTAAACAAAACTTAAGGAAGCAGAGTTAATATCACGTAAATTAGATTATCTATTTACAGAGTCAACATAACATACGAGTACTTATGACATTGAGGAATGTTGCTAGGTATTCTGATGGCAACAGCGTCGGAATACCCTGTTGCCCTGGCTGATATGGACACCTTGTTGACATTTCTGGCTCAAGGATATGAAGTACTCTACCCAAAAGCAAGGCTATGTATACAAGCAGCATGCAAGGGTCGTACGTAAAGGACAACCTAGTATAATACTTAATCTCTGGTCGTCTTGCTTGTTTGCCTGCTTGCTTGAAACCGTGCACACNTGACCCAACGGGTCACGTGTTGTCTAGTAATCTCATAAAAATTGGGCAGCAAATGTTACGCAACGCTAATCCAGTTTTTATTGAGGTCTATGTAAATTTCGAGGGCAGACATAAAGCTGACGCCTAACTAACGTAAGTTGGCTTGAAAACCGAATTTAGAAAATTTAGCTTAAAAATATTAGTTTATGACTCTGTCCTTCCATCTCTATTCACCTCAATGTGATTTCAAAATACGTTAGCATATATATATATAGCGGACACACACACATACATATATATATACATGTTCACGCCTTATAAGAGCAAATAGTTGAAAGACTCTCAGGTTCCATTGTTAGGGAATTTAAATTTCNATGTGATTTCAAAATACGTTAGCATATATATTTATATATAGCAGACACACACACATATATGTATATATATATATATATATTTACATGTTCACGTCTGATATCATGATGTTTTTTTGTTTCACACTGGAGGAAAAATATATATTGTTCAAGTTACTATTATCTACTATAACTGCAAAATAAATAATTTTCAAACAGAGGGCTTCAACTTCGGCAATGAACTCATTAAAACAGTCGAATATTTCGCTCAGTACCGACAAATGTCGAATACTCTTGAAGAACAGGTTGAAAAATAATTCCAAATGTAAAAAATCGTCGAAAAAAATGCGATTAAACTCTCCGACGTACTCTGGCAATGCGTTCTCATTCAATGTATGGAATGCGTAAACAGGAAACATCAAAAGTATAAAACGAGTTCAAGATGTAATAGGTGGTTATCATGCAGGTCTAAATAGCTCGTCATGATAGCTTCAGAGACAAACAAGGCTTGCAGCAGAAGTCAGAGTCGTGTTATGAAGACATCCACTAGCGCAAAGCCATATCAACTAACACGCGCATCAGACCTCTCAATGAAGTCAGTGAACTGCAACTGTGATCCTGCAAATCAGATTACTGCTAACTTTTGGTTGAATGCACCTCATCCGATTGAGCTTTCGGGCGTTAGGAGGCACACACACCCGAACCCAAACTTCAACTCGAGCAGTCGCCTTAGTTTGGAGGAACTGGAGAGAGGATATCTGCCGAACGGAGCAAAAGCTGCGTCTGTTCGCCCAAAGCTATCAAACGTAAAGGAAAATGTGGATTTATTGTTGCGATTTTGCATCAACATTGAGCTGGAGCTTTTTTGGAAAGCATTTTTTGAAACGAGTGAAATTTGCAAATTTGGTAATTTTTGAGCGATTCAATTTCGTTTCGATCAAGTAAAGTCTTGAGGTAGTAAGACTTGAGTTTATCATCAGCTTGATTTACAATCTCCTACGAAGCGTAAACGTCCATTGTATTACAGTTTGGAAGTCTCTCACCCATCCAACTAAAGATCAGTTTTAAAAACGGCCGAAAATATGGCAAAATCATGGAAATATGCTTAAATACCGAAAAAATTTATTTTAAAATGGGGTAAAACCCCCTTCGGTAAGATAGCTTGAACTCTCTGAGACTCTTACAAAGTTTCATTTATTTTCCAATTAATTTTTAAGCATTCTTCAGCTAAAGCAGCCTCCAGTTCTCGAGTTGAACTCGAAGTAGGAACAAGGAATAAAGTCAAATATTTATTAGAAGCCATCCTTTGGCAAAGGAAATCCTTAGTAGTTCTCTAGCAAAGGATAAGAGTGAACAAGTTTTCATAAACACAACGACGCTAAAACAAACCGAAAAGACAACGGAAAACAAGTAAATGCTAAATCACTGACTAACCTGAATAACTCCCATAGTTTAATTACACTATCACCAGAATGCGATTACATAAATGTCTCTATATGTTTCTAACAACCAAGCTACATTCTCGCCAAAATAGGTAATGGAGATATAGGATCCATTTCATTCAATACCTCGCAGAACTGAGATTTTCCAGTTGAAACTATCCAATAGTCTTCAGCTGAACAAGGGAGTGTATTCTCGGGATACGTCGATTCTTCCTTAAAAAAGAGACAAACGTTATTTATAACTCAGCAGACAAATTACTAGGTAAAAGATTAAAGGATTGTAAACAGTATGTCACAATTGGGTGGATAGAAACAGAGAAATTACTTATATTATAAAAGCCTCGTGACTTTTATAAGTTAGGGGAATTAATGGAAGGTGCCAATGTTAGGCGGATCGGTAAATAAGTTGATCACCAAGCTTATTAAAGTTAGAAACTGCGCTGTTAAGAAGGCAAGGTAAGGTAAATGTTAAGACATGTAGGCAAGGTAAGGTAAGGTATGTAAGTGCCCGGACGAGCAGACAAGGTAAGGTAAGGTAAGGTAAGTGCCCCGATGAGCAGGCAAGGTAAGTGAGTTTCAAGGGCATGATCCTTAAGGAATTACTCAGTAATAATGTGCGAGGTTAAAACTGGACTGGACAGTAGCTCAAACACACAAGGTTATAAAAAATCGAAGCGAATGGTACGGCACCGTAAAAACAAAAAGAAATCAGAAATATTCAGAAATATAAAGAACTCGGAGCAGAATAACAATCTACCGTCGAGGACTCTGCCAAGCTGCTGGTATTAAGTCGCACGTTCTCCTGGAAACCACAGAAGCTGCTGCCCTGACAGTTTAGACAGTTTAGAGAGTTTTTTCTGGATCTCTCTACGCGTAATGTAAGGTGAACTTAATACATTCTACTTGATGTTAAGCATGGAACAGGTGGTCAACACTTGTCATTCCACGTGGCGGCAAGCATGGAGCAGGTGGTCAGTTTCAAGTTTGGTAATAGAGCAATTAAGCAACTCGTTTATCAGTGTTCGTGACTCTCATTAATTTGAAAAGGAGCTTGAAAAATGATCGATCATTCGCTCCGCTTGGTATCGGTCTCCAATTTTTTTTCGAAAGTGAGTCGTTTCTGATCTGTGACCAATGGACAAGATTTGACTTGCCAGTGCGCCGAAAGTTTCATTTAAAAGTCTCTGTAAATCTTTGTGAAGGAATATATGTGCGTAAATATTCTTCAGATTTATCAGAATCAGAGGTTACGATCATGAGAACTGAAATTGTTTAACGAATCCGAATAACGAATACCAGTCAGTTGCTGAGCTCCCAGCCGACAGATGATAATGTCCGGGTTCTTGTATCCTCTCAAACAAAGGAAATCGAATAAGTTGGCTCCTGTTTCATTGAGTTCCTATTTCTGGCATTTGCAAAATATGTGTTATCTTTTCCCGCATGATGCTTCTCTTTTCTTTGTTCATTGCTGTATCTTCTACGAAAACATTCTCTCTTTCACTCTCTCTTTCTCTCTCTCTCTTTTCATATTTCTGTTCATATGCTGCTTTCTTTCTCTGTTTCTCTTTCTCCATTCTTTAGTCTCTCTTCAGCGCTTAAACGTTCCCTTTTCTGTGTTCATCTTCTCCGTTTGTTGCTCTTCTTGCATTTTTTCCTCTCCATTTCATATGGCTTCATCCGCTTTAAAAATGATTAAATTTGAATTGTTTCGAAATCATTAATTTTGAAAGATTTTGTTCGTTGAGAAACACTGTTGTTAATGTTATGTATTACAGCCGTATCCTTAATATGCACGTACGTGAACACTGGATATTTTGAGGCGGTAAATTTTTCCGTATCTACGCATACAAGAGCGTAATTAGGTTATTGAGGAAAAAACTAGACGAACTAACATGGTCAGGTCCTTAGAACCAGACGGTACCCAGCTCCACAAACAAGGAAAACGAGTTACGTATACCACTGCCATCCCCAAGCCTTCCTCTATCGGGAGAGCGAGTCGTAGGTGCAGAAAGATAATCGTAAAATGGTCGACAATCAATACAAATCGAGGGGACTTTCACCTCTACGCCTCATTGCTTGGGTCTTGAAAATTTTGAAGTCGTTTCCTCACGTTTTTAAGAAGCTACGCTCAGTCCCGTTTGTTGCGAGGTCCCTCATGGGGTGCGTGGTGGTCTTGGGCTTCTGGAATGTTCAGTGCTCACAATTTATGAACCTATGATCACGAATTACACTTCCTTATGCGGAACAAATTACTGCTTCAATAAATAAGTAAAACATTCCAGCAAGTGCAGCAGAAATGTCGACGTTTGCTTTACACACTAACAGTTTGAAATTACTTTGCATCGTTTTAAACATCTCTTGAAGCAAGAAATATGGGCGACTATAACTCAGAGCTCAATCATTAATTTCCACGATGATTGGAGCGAAATGTTAGTCGTATTTTATACAGGTTTCAGGATTAGACGGTAAAGAGGTAGGTTCAAAGCTGGGCTAGAGTTACTACGCCTACAATTTCTCAAACGATGGCAATATTTACGGCAGGCAAATATAAAGGTAGCGTCACGATTTACAGCCCACTAATCAAGGTTCAGCAAGACTATGAAATAGGTCAATGAAAAATAAACATAAACAGTCTTTTATAAGACTTTTAAATGCGGGGATTTTTCTTATCTTCGCCTATTTTTATGACGAAGACATGTTAGCCACTGACGGGAAGGTTTCTTAGTCCTTTCGTTCCTGAAACCCCTTTGCGATTGTTTATTTTTACAGCAAGAACTGATAACAGCCTCTCTCTAGCTTGGATAAACCGCTCTGCTGGCCAGATGTACCTACATACAAGACCACATTTTGAATGAGTCGTGTGCACAGTATGCAGAGTGTATTGCGCCTCAACTCATTTCTCCTCTGAGAGAACTGAACTAACATCAAAGTATTTCACTTTACTGTGTAATGTAAATCCAAAGGAAACCGTGTAGTGGTGCAAAATTTATGATGAGGATTTATGAATACACTAGTATATGCGAGAGAGGCCTTGCGTGTGCGTGCGAGTGCGTGAGACAGAGAAATATTTCATTCCAAATCTTCATTGAGTATAATTGAGCCAATATAAGGTTATTTTAGACACGTACATTACCCCACGCTTCATCTCTGCTACTTTTGTGTCAAGTAGCTAAGAGCTATAATCAAAGCCGTTATGGTGAAAATACAGTTATGATGAAACGATCTTAATGAAATGGTTATGGTAAAGAAACGGTAATGGTAAAAACATAGTTATGGTGGAGAAAAATTTTTGGTGAAACGGTTGCAAGGGAGTGGTTATGGTGAGGAAACTATTATGGTGAAGAAACTTACCCAGTTCTTAAGTTTCAACGACCTATTGTTGGTAGTTCTGATTTAATCATGAAAAATAAACGAGAACTTCTTCTTGAGAAGCCGCTGCGAAAAACGATGTTTGATTTCATTTAGATGCAAAACTGCCAAAATTGGATTCCATGAAAATGTGTCTCGTGTTTTAAACACAGGTTCTCCCTAGCAGATTTTCAGTGAAATCCAATGTTCGTCTGTGACAGTAAAACTGAAGTCATTTATTCCTGGCGGGAATCCCTTTTTGGTTGAAAGTTAATTGGAAATTATGCGACTGACATTCGTTTAGAATGGTGGGATGACAAAACTTTTGAGTGAATTAAAAACGAGAATATCGTGATATTTCAGAGATAGCACACTTTTGTAGAAGTTAAGTTTTCTGAATGGAAGGAAAAATTTAAATTTACGGTGGACTACAAAGTGCTCACATAACGTATGTTAAAAGCTTATGGAATTAATCTCCACATATAACGTCCCCGGAAATGAACAACTATATGACCGAGGTGTAAACGCCACATATAAACTCATTCAAAATTATGTATGTTGAAAAAACAAAAGGCAATTGTTCCAAATGAAGGTGTGAGTCACCGGTAAACATATGATTTTCCAGATTCATCAAAGTTGATTCAAAGTATCCTGCCTTAGTACGAACCATGCCTTATATAAATCAGTTAATAACCGGAGCACGTGTCGAGCGCACGGGTTCAGGTGTATTTAATTTCAGCTTTTCTTCAATGAACATATTACCGCATTGATATTCTTATGACAAGTCACACATCTCTGCTCTAACATGGATTAAATCCAAAGCACATCGTGGTCACATCTGGCAACGAAGAAAGCCAAAGTTCCGTTGCCCCAAAAACTAATAAATTCACCCGGCCCCTTCTCTCTGTAATGTCACACCAAAATTTCTCATACTTCTCTTGACCCGCAAAGCCGCTTCGTCTTTCAGCATGGCCAAACAAGTATCTTTGTTCATTAATGAATACACTCGCTTCAATGAAAATAATGAGGGTGTGTCTGCTACATTACGTGCCACCTTCTCACACCAAAACAGAAGTACCGAGCACGCTGTTAGATTATTCAAGTGATTTTCTGATATTTTCTTCTGCTAGGTATATATGTATATATGTGATTTTCAGAGACAATCGAGAATTATAGAACTGTTCATGCTATTTTTTAGTTATTATTCTGAATTGAGTATTTAAGTTAATCAAGAATTACTTTTTTAATGATCTATGCATTCATGACCTAATATAACGTTCATTTTTATCATGCAAAAAATCAGAAAAATATAGATAACATTTTTATTTTGAAAAGTCAATTTATACGTGTTATTTTATCGATGGAATTACATATTTCTGAGCTCAATGACTCAATACGACCAGGTATAAGCGATTGACAAACAGCTAAAACTTTTATTTAGGCTATGAGCAGATACGGAAAACTCTATTCTTTGATGCCGTAATGAAACGTCTGCCAAATCCTGACGTCAATTCCGCTATTTCCCATGGCTTAATGAATCAAAAAGCACTTTCAGTTTCTTCTCACAGGGCTTCTAAGCTGGAGAATTGATCGGTATCAGTATAAATCCTCCTATTCACAGTTGACCGTAAATTTACAATGGGATTCAAATCGGAACTGTTTGGAGTCCACACCATTAAATTGCGCCCTTTCAATCCGTGGCTTTACATCCATCTGATTGTGTTTTTGATCTGCGTGCAGGTGCATTGTGATGTTAAAAAATCAAAGACCTTTTTTTCGTAATTGGTTGATGATCAAGCCAGAGAAGAAAGGGGTCCTCCAAGTGCTTAAAATCTGAATTTGAATTCAGTTTCAATCCTTTTTTTAGTTTACAGGAACCAATTTACTCGTCTCCTCAGATACCTGTCCAAAACATTACTCCCCTACAACACTGTTGTCGACCAATACTCACTCCACAGGTAATGAGCCCATGGGGGTTCAGAGATCATGGTGCACGCGCACCTCTAACTTATGAGAGACAGCTCTCAGTTTCTTGAAGCGCTCGAGGGCCACAACCTTTCACAGTTCAACGTTCCCAAAATGGGAACATTTCACAGGGTCGTTCACTATTTCACTAGTTTCATTTCACTAGTCATTCGTACTAATCTAAATGCAGCCTTATTGAATACAAGCTCGAGGCTGCGGTTGGTTTTTAATGCAAAGCTAAACGCAGTCTTATAACCAAAGTAATTTGGCCTTCGATTCAACTCGCCACACCTGCACTCGAGCAGCGTTAGCGTTCTGAAGACTTGAACAGCTGTCGTACTCATCACATAGAGTCACGATAAGTTCATATGGCTGTTCATACTGACTAAATAATACTTTTTACTAAAAAGAATGTGTACGTGTTTCTATTCTACAAACTTTGCCATACCAAAAGGTGCAAAATTGGTTAAAATAGTTACATTTTTACAGGTGTACTAAATATGAAAAATAGTTTTCACTTGGCATTTACGTCTCGTAGAAGTAATTTCCATTCTTGGAGAAAAAAGTTACAGAAAATGGCGAATAGCTTTTCACTTGGTTTACATTTCACTTTCAAAAAATTATTCCGTAACAATTTTAATTTATGTTGTATCATACAATGACCACATTCTATATTACGTCAAATTAGAAGGCTCTGTTATCTTTCAAAATAAGTCCCTGTGGTCAAGTTGAGACTCACACGCTTGCATTAATAGCTTACACATTAGATAAACATTATAAATAGTTTTTTTATCGATGCCGTCATGTCATGTTCTTGAGCTAACGCTGTTGCAAACAAGCATATATTACTTTACTAAAATTGATGTAGCGAAATCGCAATTATTTCCATTTCAACACCTAAGTTCATAGACGCAATTGCACCGACGCTCGTAAAATAATTCACATAACCTTACTGCTCATTCATTCTTTCAACCTCATTCGTTCTCAATTATTACTGCATTATAGTAACAATTGTTCCAGCGCAGTGGTTCTTCCTAATCTCCTAATTGGAAATTTAATTCTATCTTGGATATACAGAACAAGTGGTTGGTAGCCATTGGCTACATCGATTCACCGTAATTTCATCATTCATCTCCCCGGTAATTACCATTACCACGTAACTTGGAATTCCTATCCCGGAATATATAGGTTATCGAACAAAAATCCGGTCGTCATGCATTGTGTGCACAAGGCATGAAGATGCCGTCATAACCTGCGGTCCTGCAGACCTGCGGACCTGCAGACCTGCAGACCTGTGGACCTGCAGACCTGCAAACCTGTGGACCTGCAGACCTGTGGACCTGCGGACTTGCAGACCTGCGGACCTGCAGACCTGTGGACCTGCAGACCTGTGGACCTGCGGACTTGCAGACCTGCGGACCTGCGGACCTGCAGACCTGCGGACCTGCAGACCTGCAGACCTGCGGACCTGCAGACCTGCAGACCTGCAGACCTGTGGACCTGCAGACCTGCGGACCTGCGGACCTGCGGACCTGCGGACCTGCTGACCTGCTGACCTGCGGACCTGCTGACCTGCTGACCTGCGGACCTGCTGACCTGCATGTTGAACTAACAAGCGCTCGCTTAGAACAAAATTGCCCTTCTTTGAGCAATGGACAGCTCGGAGCCGTCAGAGGAACAGCATCGTATAGTTCACGGTTCCCTTATTAGTTCGATGAGCTGGTGATGCTCTCATTCTGGTCTGATGAATAGATACAACTATTAATTTACTAGCAGTATGCATGTAAGAGGTATTTTGTACTCCGATCTCAACATTTAGATTTTAAGCAGAAGTGGCTAATAATCTGATGATTTCAAGTGATAATGACTGTTATGTTCGTGAATTAGCCCTTGAACCTGTAATTTGCCAGGTTACAGTAAATAGAGAAGTTAAAACTCTAATACTGTACGGTCACTCAACAAGCATCAGTTTCGATATTCTTTTGTGAGGAAAAATCTTTGAGAAATTTGATCAGAAACTTGTACTCTTAGGCCACACATGAAGGTCAGCTGCCGCTAGCGGCTTGATCTAATTTTTTCCTTCAATACTCGTATGATCCCAACTCCGAATGTCATGTTCTCAATATTTCAGAGTTCCTACACAGTATCTGTACACTCACAAACAGTATTAATTCCTCCCACTCACACTACACTAGACCGTCAGAGTTCGAGCTCTTGATGATTTCGTGCCTCGCTTTACGTATACGGGGTGTCCCCGAAATTGTATGGACTGATTTTAAATATTAATAATATTTTGTACCTCTGATACAGAGCAACAAATTAATTTCGATGCATTTCTTTTACTTTACTTCTATCCTTTCAAAATGCTGCTGCATATAATGCAGCGGATACCCAACGGATATAATTTTCTAAGCCACTCTGTGTGTGTATACATCTCAAATTATGAAAGTTTAGTTCAGGAGACCAATTCTGCAGTCCTGTCAGCACGACGCAAGTCACAGAACGTCTCGTATTGAACGCAGTTCCTCGCTGTAAACATTTAGGAGCCTATTTGAAAGAGAAATCGGAACTAATGTTGAATTTCATACCATTTTGGTTCAACTCAATGCCGAACAGTTCAATTTATGAACGACCCACAGGGGCATCTAATAGAATCTTCATCATCCGCATAACAACAAATTTTGAGCACAACTACCTACCCAGCACCACACCCTGGTTTCTCTTCTTATCCAGAAGGTGTTCAATGCCATGACTCTCCTTGCATGAATCCAAACCAAACTCGGCAGTCCTCCCCATGCTAATCAATCCCCACATACAAGCTATCCGTCCCTGCATCAAAGGTACTGCCTTGCCGCTCATGATTTCAGGATCTCATTCACTCACGCTGCCTCCAACAGACGCTCAGCACACACATTACAGGCTGCATTTGTCCACAGACAAAGACCAGATTCAGAACCGTGGTGCAGATGAAAAGCTACGCTTCTTCCAAGTAGCATAGTAAGAATTGAGCAAATGCCATTGGAAACTTAGAAGTTACATTTGTTTAGAAAGAAAGAAAGAAAGAAAAGAAAAATAGTTTATTCCAAAGTTGGTCACATACCTTTTGGTTTCGCAATAGGGTATAAGGTAATAAGAGTTTCGTCCCGTAAAGACAAGACGTCACATTCTGCCTATGCATTACCAGTAACTCATCGTTGTCTTCGGAGTAAAACATGTCGATTGAGGATAGCATCGGCAGTTGTGGGCAACTAGCAGCAGAGGCAGCTTAACAAAAATCAGCATTAGTACAAAGCACAGAACGACAAAATTGCACAAACAGTGCATTTAACCTCTACTAAACCGCACCCTTCCTTCATTCACCCATGACCTCTATAGAACCACGCCCTTCATTCATAAAGAAAAAACTATGTCGAGTGTGACATCGACAACAGCAAACATGCAACGCATGCTGTCCTGCGTTAATGTTCAAGCCAGATTTTCCCACAAAAACATGGAATAACATAGGGGAGCGATGCTCGATGTTTCTCAGAGCTTAGATACTCCCCTCAGATACATTTGCTTCCCCAGGGTATAGCATAAAACAAGGTCTATGACTTCCTCTACTCTTTCAACTCAAATAGACTTCACGCTAATGTTTTTCCATAATTCACAGGGAACTGGAGTTCCAATGCAACAGGACAGGTAATTAAAAAATTATTCATCGAAGGAATCCTTCTATTGAACTTAGTTATACTGTGACAAGTCCATGTTTTCCATCACGTTTACTTTTATTTATAAGAATACGAGTTTTAATTTGATTTCCTATAAAAGGACGACACAAAATGCATGCGATAAATTATGAACATTGCAGTATAATGACTTTGAGCTTTTTGACCAAGCATTAAATGTTTTGACGTGCTACTGCTGATCGTTACAAGAAATATTCAGGCCGGTAAGATTAGAATATCACACAGAGCTATACGATGCACAGAGCAGAGGTTCAGGAAAACCGTGAGAGGTGCTTACATAATTGGCCCCGTGAATTTCAGGGTAAAATAATCGTACAAATTCACATTTGGGTCAACTGCCGACAGAACTTCTCTTAGACGCGCTTAGCAATGAAAATTCTCGGTTAAATTCGGTGAAATAAAAGACGAGGTTAGTTCAGTTGTTTTGATATAAATAATTGATGAGAACAATCGATATTTGCTTTGAAAAATTTATTCGACGTTACACTTGACTGAACAACACTGCAACGGGTTACCTGCCACAATCAATACCTTGTCACTCTCACTAATATTTCATTTTAATCTTTCGCAAAATATTTTCATGGAAATTGAATGCGACTCAAGAAAACCTGCTTGATAAACACATTCAACCCTGTTCCATTTTTAATTTCAACACCTAAGTTCATAGAGATGTTAACAAGGTCTGAGATGCTAACAAGGATTATCAAACGCGAAGTAACAAACTGATTCACGTGCCTTAGCTCTTCGGAAGAGGAGTTCATCTGCACGAAGCAGCGACCCAGTCTAACTTTTTGCCTCCTGACGCCGTTAAATGTACAAAATGAACTTCATATATACATACTTGGGTGGCCAAAATTAGAGATGCTGAAAGACACCGAGGCAGAAAGGTTGGACTGGGGACTTGCGCACAACGAATACAAATCTACGATATTTTGTTCTCCTGAGCTTGACCAATTTGAACCCACCATCGTGTTCACCCATTTGATCCCACCGTCGTGTTCACCCATTTGATCCCACCGTCGTGTTCACCCATTTGAACCCACTGTTGTGTTCACCCATTTGAGCACACCGTTGTGTTTACCCATTTGAACCCACCGTTGTGTTCACCCATTTGAACCCACCGTTGTTTTCACCCATTTGAACCCACCGTTGTGTTCACACATTTGAACCACCCGTTGTGTTCACCCATTTAAACCAACCGTTGTGTTCACCCATTTGAACCAACCGTTGCGGGATTGCAACACAGATTCCAGGTGCGTTTCTTAGTGTTGCCTTTAGCATGATCGGAAAATGTTGCGTACCCTTTTTTAAAAATCACTAGCGTCCCTAGGTTGTAAAAACGATGGTAAATCTCTTTTAAATCATGATGTTGTCTGTACCGCTGTTACAGACTGTATTCTGTGACATAGTCTCGCTGATTGGGAACGCGTACTCGTGAATTTTCAACCGTTTCGTAATTCAATTAGTGCGTAAATCATTGGTTACACATAGTAATGTTAAAACAAACTTTTATGGAAGATTTTCCCTCTATACCTATACTACATAACAATAGTAAATATTGTCTAATTACGTTTGATAACATCAGCAGTTAATACGAACATCAGTTTTATACGTACGTTCCTTTGTTGAGAAGATTTAGAAAAACCTTTTATTTACATGAGATCAAATATATGCTCATGTAGTTGCAATTGAAGAATGTACCCACTGTGTCGCCAGATTTGAACCTCAGTGAAAATCTTTAGATCATAATTAAATCATGAAATTAATTTCTTTCCGAAAAGAATTGCTTTAAATAGATCCCCATGGGAAGCCACGGGGTAAACGTTTCTTTTTGATCTGTCCCAGCAGCCACAGATAAAAACTCGGCGAAATCAACCTCAACGGAATCGTTTTTCCGAAGTGTTTGAATGTTGAGTTAGATATTTGGTAAACAATCTTCACACATAACTATCAGTAGTAGTAGTAGTAGTAGTAGTAGTAGTAGTAGTAGTAGAGGTAACATAGTTCACATAATTATCATATCAAAATACAAATTTTCGTTAACACCTATTCTTTGCATATCTACGCCGCTATCAGTTATCTTGGAACTCTATAAGTCATTCATTTTACGCCAAAATTTTGTACGAATAAAAACTAATTTACCAATAAATCTATGCAAAGAAAATTTTTTTGTCAAATTTGTTATTCACCATTAATGTTCCATAGAATTGTAAACACTGACCAAAAGTTACCAAAAAGTTGCTTTCACTATGCATCCTTTTCTTATGAGACTTTTTATAAGAACAGAGCAGCAATGAGCGCCTGTTGTGAGCCACGGCCAGCGGGAGGAGCTCTGAAGGAACCTATTAATGCATGTATATTATCTTTGTCTTCTTTCTAGCTGCATAAGGACCATGATTTTTGTCATGGAAATCTTTAGAAGTTTTGGATGAAGACATTACGCTCAAGCAGAATTATTCCGCTGGCTCCTAATGAATTCCTCGTGAATATCTTATGAATGCCTCGGGAATGATTCATGAATGTCTCGTGAATACCTCTTGAATTTTCGTGAATACTTCATGAATACCTAGGAAGTATCTCTTGAATACCTCGTAAATAAATTATGAATGCCTCATGAAAACTCACGAATGCTTCATGAATGCCTCATGAACGCCATATGAACCTCATGAAAAAATTTTAGATTCTGATGAATTCTATAATTCTAATTTGGAAATTGTGACCTTAGAATTTCAAAATCTTTAAGTATTTTCCGGGAAAACTCAATCCTAAATAAAACAAGGTGCTCCTAGCAGCTGCACATCTTGAGTAGGTGATATCCGGGCAGCATTATTCCAGTTGTTTTGTTTGGTTTTATTGTGTTTTAGGCATTGTTCTTTTCAGGTTCTTCGCGGAATCTTTTATGAACTGGTAGTGGAGCTTGTCCCCGAACGTTTTCGATTGAAAATGGTTGGTCTGTAGAAAACTTCTTCACTTTTAAGCGTTGGAGGAATCGCCTCACGAATGTTTCACTAATCTCATATGAATGTTTTATGAATGCTCCTCATGAATTCCTCGTGAACCTCAAATGAATGCCCCATGCATATTTCATGAATAATTTATGAATGCCTCATCAATGTTTCATGGATGTATGAGTCATGTGATGTATATACTTTCCTCAGAACTGAATATTATAATTTTTCCTTCACTTCAACATCAGGTTGCAATGTCAACATAAACATCATTTATTTCACCAAACATTTTTGTTGTTTCATGGAGTGATATATCATTCGTTTGAAGCTCATTCGAATCAAAAAATATAAACTGTAATTGAATTTTTCATCTCTGAGCAGTTACGAATGACAAAAATTTTAAGGTTCAGTTTCCGACCCCTTCATGCGCCGCTAATTTGGCTGGCAGCTGTTGGGGAAAAAATTTGGCTGTTGGGGAAAAAATTCAATGGTGCCCAACCGACATCTATTTTGAACACACCAAGTGCCTCGTATCAGGGCCGCTGGCTGGCGGACTAATGCGCCACATTGGAAGTTCTAATCTTATTGATTAGCTATCGATGATCTCAGGGGCCTAAATCCAAGTCACGTGCTAGCGATGAAGGATTAGCATTTCTGTAGCAGGTCCTCATTCCAACGCCATTAACACTTTTGCTCTGGACTCGTCCTACAGCTGGCAACATCATTAACGGCTAGTCAATTAATTTCCTATCTACGGACTCCGTTCGCTTTACATCAAGGAAAATCAATTAAAATTCTAACGAGGCTCTGAACCTTCATTTGTTCGCTGATAGGAAACCCAGAGCGCGTGGAGTCCTGCGTTATGGTAATTCACGACGTTGTCTGTGAGTTCGTAAATAAGAACAATAAACGCTTGCACGGCTTTGTTAGTCCGCTCAAGGTACGTATAAAATTCAGTAGACGCTACAACGGTTGTGTACATGCTGTATGTCCAGCCTTTATTAATTCCAACACGTTTTACCGTTGGATTTTCAATGCCTTACAACTACTGCCGTGGTGAGGGATGTGGGGAACGTGTGGTTTAAACTTCCTTTTCCAAGGAAAGTACTCCCTGCTTACGTGAAAATGCCTCGACTACTGAGCCTAGATTTGAACCAGGGTCCTCTCGGTTACGAGGCCATCACGTTAGCAGTTCCCCAATGGAGCTCACATTCAAGATAATTAATTTATTACAAAAGAGAACTGAACTAATGAGGCCACAATCAATGGCACGCTTGAGCTTTGTTCTTTAATAAAAGAACTGAACAGATTGCAATGCTGCAGTGCTTTGTTCTCTGAAAAAATAAATTGGCAGATTGTAATACTGATGCTTAGTGTTGAAACATCTTTTCCAGTAATTCTATTCGAAATTGATGAAACGCGGAATAAAAATGAGGTGAATTTCGAAACGGTATACAGCGTCTAGCAAAGTTGAGTAATTAACGCGCGGTTGATTCTCAGTAATAACTTTTCACGTCAAAGATTAGTGCTGACTTTTGTGAATAACTGTTTTTATTTCAAACTTCACGGTCCCTGCTGAGTTTCTCCTTTTTAGAAACGCATCAATAAATGAACAAGTCCAACAAATGGATTCTTCTCACTAGAGTACATGAATTCAACATCCAACTTGACCGATATAGAAAGTGAATTTCCAGGAATAAACGTTATGATTCTTTGTGTGATCTATTCTTAACTTTCTTCTCAATGTGTACTCATCCGTGTAGAAATTTGATGAATGAATTATTATTATGAATTATGAATCATGAACTATGCAGCTGTTTTTTGTTTTGTATTTACATGACTGTTTGTCTTAAACTGGAAACCTAGGGCTGACTCCCCACCTTGTGTAGAACAGAAAACGCACCTGCCGAAGCGTCATCATCATAAGTCAAGGCTAATACAGGGTGGCCCAACAGTAAGGTTGGGTTACCTGATATCGGTAGCACTGATACGCTCACAAATGTTTAGGACACAATTTCATGAAAGAGTTCCTTACTTTTGGGCCACCCTGTATATTCTGTTTTAAATAGAGATACACGTAAATGCAAGAAGATATACATACATGCATAGGAAGCGAAGTAGTAGAACACAACTCGACAACTATTTGATTGAAAATCTCTACCTTGCTGTACTCATGGTACACAATTGGAAAAACCAAAAGAGCAGTGACAATTCCATTCATAGACTCACTCGCAGACGTCGAAAACCTGCAATTGCCGACAGGAATTTAGCTCTACTGCTCCAATTAGAAAGAGTGCATTCGGTGGGGTAGATATTTGCCTTCGCTTCTTTAGGATGCCCCAAAATCTCGTTCCGCTGTTGAGAACCCTACATCGAACACTTTTAGGCCTTTTCGCCGAATTTACTGTAAATTGGATACGGCGTGAATACCCTGCCTTGGCTCAATGAATATAAGGATCAGAGCTTCTCCGTGTGCTTTAGTTCGGGTAGAGACAAACTTATTTTTGCGATATTGGTCGAAACGTTTCGATAAAATACCACGCGTGTAATTCCTGTTTCGCATATGAGTTCAGGCGGTATTGAGCTTATAAAAATATTCTCATAAATGTGATTCTAAGAACGCTGTTTAGATACAGAAGAATCCGTGAAGTACCGTGGATGGTGAAGAATGGGATCTCTCTAATTACGATCATCAAAGGCATTTTCGAGCCGCTTCAAACATGCCGGAAACAATTATGCCAACAGGAATCGCTCAGCGGTATAATGTAAAGAAAATAAATAAGAGGATTCGTTCACTTCCCCCCCTGAATTTCAAAAGATAATGATAAAGAGAGATCGCGACTACAAATTTCAGTTGGAAGACTTTTCGCAGTATCCTTGTGCTACTGTTTTCGTTAGGCAGAAGGACTTGAGCAAGACAATTTATTTAAATTAGTCTTCAAATGGAACTTTCAAGACGTCCCCTATTCTCCCAGTTGATATGCTACCGTGCTTCGTCCATGAGAACAGATATAACAGTGCCAGAAAACGTAGCATTTGTGACCCTTTTTAGGTCCTTTTGTTACTGATAAACGGAAAGTTATGATGCGTTATATCCCATCACTTCTGAAAAGGCTAGAAATTTTAACTAAATTTCTATTCTTTCTTTTTATTTTTGTGAACAAATAATTTGCAAAGCTAGAAAAATAGAAACATTCAAAGATTTTATTCTCAAGAGAGAGAACAAATTACTAAATGAATAATTTATTCTTTCCTGAGAGAATAAATTGTCTTCCTACCTAAAACAATTCTTTAAAATCGTAGTTTTCCTGTAGCATGACGTCTATAATCGATTCGACCAGTATTGGTTTAGGCAGCGAAATAATAATTGAATAGCCACATAGTCTCTTGATCGTCTCTTCAGTTGCATTTTAAAGACCCGAGTACGCTTAAACGAGCAGGGACTTCCGCTTCTTTATTTCCAACAACTCTTTCATTCCATTAAATAGATATCGAAATAAAATTTTGGCAGGTCACTGTACATGAAACATAAATAATGGCGAAAGAAACATGGGTTTCTACATTAGTTTTCATTTTTTTCAAATTACTTTTATCGATATAATTTGTTTTGTGTTTGTACAGCGTAGCCATACCTAAACACCGATACATGACCTCATTTCGCTCCAAACACACATTCCACTCTGAAAGAGGTCGTACGAATTTCGAAAGGCATTGTGAACGGAATTTAATTTCTTTGGTCTCACCCCGAATTCTTTTTTGCCTATAGCAATGAATGGATATTTCAACAGTTTGATTTCAAGGACCTCTAACAAACTGGGAAAGTAATACGCTATGTTGTTCATGGAGAACATTCATTCACGTATATTTACCAAAGCCTAAATTAGCCCTCGAGTCTTAGTAGCTTGCCTTAAAAGCCTAGTTGCTCATTTGAGCCCAAAGAAGGCTTTCTTGTGGGCCTAACTTATCATCAATTACTTAATATTTGATTGTAGCCCTGCGTGAAATGTAAATTAATCGCAATAAGGATAGGTTCCAAGATCGTTGTCGAGATCTATTTGCCTTTAGCATCTCCGAATGGTCGGAGCCCCCGAACATCAATCCTCCAATAGCACCAGTTGACGACTCACTTGTTCAGACACCGGTCGGTGCTGTCGAACCCGAGAGGGTAACTTCGGGTTCCACCTACCCCGGAGAGTTTGTCTTCAATTTTATTCTTATAAATTTAAGGCTAAGTGGCTCTTCTTCGCGTAGCCCCTTAGATTCAGGGTTCCCATTCAGGGTTCCCATTCAGGGTTCCCATTCAGGGTTCCCATTCCGGGGTTAGGAAAGTTGTAGGAGTGCCTGTTTAGTAATCAGGCAAGGCTTTAGCACACAGTGCGTCATGTAACGGACGGGACGGTGCAACATTATCATGCCCGTTTATAAATCAGTGATGAAGACTAAGAACCGTAACGAATAGAACCTTTTTTTTAAATATACGCTATTGTTGTTAGGTTCGGCCAGCCTTTATCATAAAAAAGTTTTCTTGACATTTACCTTAACATTTTAAAAGGATACACTTTTACATTTTACACTTTTCACGAGACTAACCATAGCTCCAGTCGCTGCACAGCCTACATTTTACTTCCTTATTTTAGTGCTCAATCGGAAAAGCTGAGAAAAGAACTGGCAGTGGTATTAGCTGAATATTTTAGTGACGTGTGCTTCAAAATCGTTTTAGTGAATGGTTTTAGAATTGATTCTTCTTTTAATTACAAGGATAAACTTCCTGCTGGAATGTATGCTTCTCTGGTTTATAAATTTATAAGTTCTGGTTTATATTACAAGTGCATCGATGTGGGAGGTAGAAACTTTGAACAATTTCTATAAAGTAAATGTTTAAATAATGATTGGTGGGCAATTTTGTTTTCAAATTTCCTCCTTTCAAACATTAAACAGCTAATATCTCAAAAAACTTTTTTTCGGCAGATTTCATAGAGGCAATGGTGTTGCGTTGGCTATTTTTATGGCTGGCGTGAAATTTTGTACCATTGTTTCCCTAACACTCAGTAAAGGTGTGTAAAGTGTCAAGCCACCTACTGCGGGGAGACTAAACGTCACCTGCACAGTCACACTGCAGAACATAAGGGAGTGTCTTCACCACGTACAATTAACAAAATTACAGATCATGCTTTAGAAACTGACCATCCTATAATAAAGGAAAATTTGATTTCCATTGTCTTGAGTTTCCTTGCCTGGAGTTTTAAAACACTTGAAAGCATTTCAATTCACACAGGCCTGTTCTCAACGACCACAATAGTTGAGTATCATTGAAAATACTGAACTAATACCCCATATCGTACATTATCTAATTTTTCTGAATCATTCTTATTTTATGTCATTCTTCTACAGAGTGATGTGACTATGAATAGTAATGGTTATCTATTTTTCTCTTCATAGGTACTGAAGATGACTACTGTGTTTGATCGAAAGCTCTGCTTTTATTAAACCCTTTTTTATGGAACAACTATGTTTCTACCAGCCTCAAAACATTTATTTTATAAATACGTTCCCCTGCTACGAAATGTTCCCTCTTTATTTAAGATTTTTTTGAACCTCTAAGAAGAAAACTTCGATTGCTATTCGTCACAGATGCAAAATTGATTTGTAATGAAATTCACAAAAAATTACTAAATTTCTCAGATATGAGGAGTTACGTTTGGGGAAAACGGTTTTTGCAGTCATACCAAGTTACAATAGGTAAATTTTACCAATTTACTAACCACACAGAAAAATTACTCCCCGCATATCATAAATATCTTGAGTGAAACAGTTTTCTCCCACGAAAAAATTGCACAACTTATCTTGAAATGATCTAGATTTGAATACAAGAACTGTGCAGTGCATACTATTCTCAGCATAGGGCACACTATCGTCGCCTCTGCACCATTCTGAAAAAGAAACTCAAATGACTCTGAAAATCAAGTGTTACCGAGGAAATCGTGCATGATCCCGATCCAGATTTTTTAGATCATTACAGTAGCAGAAGCGTTGCGTGTTGCCTTTGCAATTGATGGGCAGCACTGGCCTAAAAATAAGGATGTATATTAATGGGAGCTCGTTGCACTAATTCACAGGGCATAGCCAGCTGAATTACAAAGGTAGCTGGGCACAATGATAGGTCAGAGACTTGCGAGGAAGCTGCTACCTGAACTCAAAACATTGCTGCGGAATAACTACAAAGGTTTTACTGCTATCTGGTCTTGAAGGCTACCCTTCTAGCTTGCATTTCGTTCATAATTACCTTTTCATTGAAAAATATACTTTACATTACAAAAGGCTTCGATATACACTGGATAGTACCTGATACGTTGTCTAGGGAGAATCCAATTCGTTTCCGGCAAAGTTTCCCTGCGATTCTTAGAGGCTTTTTAACTTCCTCGGTGACAATAGTCCGTACTACCTTTAAGATACTACCACCGTGATTTAGGTCAAAGCTCTCCTGTTACTTCTTTATTGACTCTAAAAAACCTTGAATAGTACTATGCTCCGAGCTTAACCGATCTTGTTGTGCTTTTCTCTGTAAAAACATCCGAGGGAAGCCTTGCATGTTAATGAAAGCAAGTCTGGTCATTAGTTGCCATGAAGCACAAAGACTTTCCACACTGAAGCTTTAGAAAGGAAAAGCCTTCGGTGTAAGAAACAAAGGCGCCAGAAGCGTCAGGGTCCTAGAGGCACATCTAGCGAAACTAATGTTCTTAATATTACGACAAAATGGCCTATAGCTTACATTGAATGGAGTGCCACAAAAATAATAAAGCAGGCTCAAAAAATAACTGGAAAGCATCATAAGCACGTAGGACGCGTTGCTTATAGGAGCTAATCTCGGTCTGGAATTGCTCCGCACCATTGGTCTGGGGCCGTTCATTGATGTTAAGGCTTGGGTTAACGTCACGTTTACCTCCCTATTCTCATCTTAAAATTCCATTAAGGGGAAATTCCTTCGTCGCTCCTTAACGCCCTTTCAGCGCAAAGTCCAGAGGAAAATTTAATTCGGGTTAGATAATGTACTGTACAAGCTGTGCTTTTCAAAGGTAGAAATACTGTACATATTTTAGCATAGAGCAGCAGCGAATGTACATTTGTGCTATTAGAAGAATCGACAGTCTCTACAACTGTTTTTCTGTGTAGTTTTTAATAACTGTTGCTCTTATCACGTATGACATGTTTGCGTCTTCGTAAAGGAAGGAAAAAATTTAGCTGAGTGGAATGACAAATATTTCAAATAATCAATTTCTGCTCCTCCTAATGAATTTTTCATACATCAAAGACAGCCACTTGCAAAATGAAATGGATTGGCCGACTCACAGAGCATGAGTGAGTGAGGAAATATTGGGCATGAGTGAGGAAATATTAAAGAAACCGAAAACTTTTACGATAGTTTAACTTTTAAACACAAAACGAACAAGTGTACTCGAATAGATTTTTGGGGCTGTTTCCTGGAAATAATCGGTGTTAAAAATTATAACCTTGTTTTTACGTCCTCCCAGCCGGACTTGGTCGTCCAGTAACATCACCGGACGTTACCCATCTTATGTGGAACAATGGAGAACGTAGAGTTGCTCAGAGTTTTAAGATGGCAGAGGATTTTGCAGCAGCGTCTTGTGTTGACGCCAGAAACTCGTCATCAAAAATTGAGTCCCGAGCGAGTGTCGAGAAATGAGCTCGCCCTTTCATCATTTATGATTAATCTAAAAGTTCCATACAATTAAAAGCATGAGTGAACAATGTCACCTTTTTTAATGCAATTGAAAGTTCATTACCGTGATAACTCATTCAAATGTCACTTAACAGGAAGCCTAATGAGAACATTACTCATTTAAATTCATGCTCTTGCACTTGAAGGTTGAAATTAATTTGTGCTTAATTCGTTGGAATAAAGCTGAAAAGCAATCTTTCGTTACGTCGCTTCCGTCACAATCCCTAAACTTTTTCTCTTCAATAATGTAGAATATGTTAGATTCGTTCACATAAACTTTGATAAAATGAGCTTCAGGACCATAAACATTTGCTTAACTAAAAACTTGTAAAAACCTGTAACTACTTTTTGTTGTGTGAACACTAAGGAAATTATCTATAATATTTGCCTGTTATCTTATATTCAACCAGCACTTCAACACTTCAACATTCAATTTAATTAATTCTAACACATTTACCACGACAAAAATTCGCAACAGCTTTAAAGTTTTTATTGAATTCACGAGAATATTGCAAGGTGTATCAACGCTAAAAGATGGCATAACTCTGAACCTGTCGTTTTCTGAGCTACCTACCGGCCTAGCCGCTTCAGCAGGCACTTCTATTGACTAATAAATACACACCGCTGATGTAACATTTCATTAACGTAAGTGAGCTAATCATCGGTGTCTATGACAGTACTTACCCGGTACAAATGAATGGATTACCAACTGAGAAGCCTTGTCTGACACAAGCCTACGCGGATGTTCACACAGCAAATCAGAACTCAAAATATCCCGATAGAGACATCATGTAATCAGCAGCGAGCAGTTCTTATTGCAAAGCGGAAGGTGTCAACGGACGCCAGCTGATGCCAAGCTTCACAGGCCCCCGAAGCCGTGGCGCACTCCGCCTGCTGGCCCCAGAGGCCGTGGCGCACTCCGCCCGCTGGCAGGGAGCGCCCTTGAAAACAATTCGCGCTTTCGCAGTTGAGACGCACGTAAAAATGCGCCACTTCTCATTGAATGTGAAGCGTTTATCGGGTGCCCGAAAAGGCTTAGGGCTGACTCAAGACCACGAGTAAATATGTCTCATTAAAAATGTCCATTGAAATTGTGTTAAGAAATCTAAGTTTGTAATTTTTTACTGATGTGTACGTAAAAATAACTGACTATATTTTTTAATGACGTATCATTTGTTCTTAGACATTGTTTGAATTACTTGGGTTGTTTCAGCTTATTGTACGCATGACCAAAGTGTGAGAGTGCGATTCACGTAAACTCTGTATTCGAAGGTTCCATAAACTTTTATAAATATTCAAGCAATTCAAACCGTTTTTCACCGCCAGCGTTACATCAGTTAAAAGATAGACAGGCATGGAGTTCTTACGCTATTTCAATAGACATTCTTACTCATAACTCATTGCAGGGCCGTGAGTGGGACCAAATTAGCTCAGTGACATCTAGGTCATACTATACGAGCCGTATTGTATGGCGTACACAAATATATGCATACTGTATATGAGCTAATGCATTTTTCCCTAATGTACGCGAGTATCATTAAGTAAAGAATTTACTGGAAGGATAGTACGTAATTGAAATGCAAGAATTTAAAAATGTCTAGCCAATGTAAAGTTTTACATTCTTTAACGTACTGTCCTTGAAATGAATTTACTCCTATATTCAATGTGAGTGGTGTACCAACAGTCCGTTAAAATAAGAGACTATTCTTTAAAGTGACCGTCATCAATATCTTGATGAGAAATAGTGTTAAAAATTCACTTTGAAAACTTGGAGTGTATTTTTCTCACGAGTGTCAAAAGGCAACGAGCTCCAGTCGTAATTGATTTAACACCGTTGTGTGACAGCCACAATGCTATCTGGTTTCGGAGAAGTACGCAATTACGAAGTTACTTTCGTTCCAACGTAAATATTCATGATAGCAAATTTGAGCACATTTTAATCGTTTCAGATCTTTATCGCATTCAGTAGTTAAAGTTTCATACTTGAAAGCACCGAGGGAAAGTTGATATTGATATTTCAAGTGTTTGCATGAGTCATTTGTACTAGCAATATATTCCAAACTTATCGTCACCCTAATGTGACTTTTTGTAAAACAAAATGTGTTTGTTCTATTTTTATTGATTCCGTAGCATTCTTCTATGCCATATTGCTGATATGGATGAATTAATGTTCTGCATTGTATTTTTAATGCTTCTGTACGTAATAAATTTTTAACTTAGTTGAAACCCACAATATATTTCAGAACTGAAACTCTCCAACATAATATATACTTTTTAAGTAGTGTTTTTATTGCTCGTAGTTGTCAAGAATTTGGTTGAATTAGTTTTTTTCAATCTGGCCATCACCGATTTTGATTTACGGAATATATGTATTCTCTTTGTAAGAGAGTCGTACGTGTTTTGTTTTATTGATATTGATGCTTGTTCTAGAGGCTTGAGTCAAATTGAAACCTTTTGCAGCTCTCCATTTATTTTTATTTGCTATTGTAGCTGGTTTTAGTTGGGGAGAACTGCAAAAATGTTCTGTCACCAGGGAAAAGTATAAACTTAAAGAATGGAATAAATTCAACAATAACATTTATGAACATCGAAAACAAGATCGTTGAACAGATCCGTAAGAAATTCAATGACTTTTACCTAGGAGTTCTGATAGAGCGTCACCATTTACATATTGTTTTCGATTTGTCAGGTATATGCTTAAAAACGATTAAAGATCAAACCCTCTATTTTTATCACAGGTGAGCTTCGAAAGTAATATGTTGGTTGTGATCTACACTGTCAACAGCTTTCCGAAAATCCGGAAATACGTAAAATATAAAACTTCCGACGTCGATATTTGAGTAAAGATATCGTAGACGAAACAGAATGGCCCACGTTGTTGATTTTTTGAAATGAAAGTTACACGAGTAATATTTGTTGTAGAAAAGTACGTTCTGTACAACATATATGTACAATTTTTCAACAATTTTCCTTCATAGTTTACTAAAAAATGAAAGCACAGAAACAGGTCAATAATTTTTGACGCAGGGTTTACCTCCACTTTTGAAGACGGCAGTCATTCCAGAAACTTTTAGAGAGTTGGTAAAACACTCTAAGCAAGAGAAAAGTTGATCATTTTCAGAAAGGGCCGGAGATATTAAATTAGTTTTGCATTTTAACTCTTTTGCAGGGAAAGACTTCTATCCACTTGATTTATTTTCAAGTTGATCGTGCTGCGCAGACACATCGAGAACATTAGCAGGCTTGAAGAAAAACAAGTTATTTTCATGGATGTGTTCCACGTGCATTATTTCAAGTACTTAATTGATGCAATAATGCTATTAGCAGTGTCTTTCCCTATGTTAAAGAATAAATTGTTGAAAAGATCTGCTACGTCCTTTTCTTTACTATTCGTTCACCATCCTGAGTAATACCATCAATTTCCTGTCATTTTCTTTTGGTGGGTGAATTGAATTTTGGAGGAACTGAATTTAATTTCCTTCATGTCGTTCTTTAATTAGGATAATTTGAGCGTGAAACAATTATTCTTTTAAATTTTCAGAAGTACTTTGCATGCGTTGTAGCTTATAGTATTTTGTCATATATTGTACATACGTGCGTGGGCATTCGTACAGAATTTGGCGTCGTACACTTCAATGAAATGAAAAAGGTGGAGGCTAATGAACGTGGAAAGACTTGATGCTTCGAGAAATTTCTACGTGCAGAAATGAGTCAACATTAAAAAAAAACTGAGAGAATATGAAACTTTTGGAACAATAGAATTGAAATATGCAAACAATTCTGAGGCTTTGCAAAAATTGTGCGAGGAAAATAAGCTCAAATTTTTAACGCCTGCTTATATTGACGAAGAAATGGGAAAGTTGAGAGGATGGAGCATTTTAAAGGCAATTTTAAGTTACTCCTATTTATCTCAGCAATATTACTGCATGAAAATTTAGGCTAAAAATTGAACTTTTTCTGGAGAATGAGACACCTACGATTTTTAACCTGAGCCCGCAACACTAAACAACAAACAGTGAACACGGAACATGAACTAAACGAATAAAATGGATGAACACTGAACGCAAACAAACTGTGAACACGGAACATGAATTAAACGAATAACATGGATGAACACTGAACACAAACAAACAGTGAACACAGAACATGAACTAAACGAATAACATGGATGAACACTAAACAACACACTGTGAACACGGAACATAAACTAAACGAATAACATGGATGAACACTGAACACAAACAAACAGTGAACACGGAATATGAACTAAACTGTTCCTTGAACTAGGAACATGAACTAGGGTCAGCCGACCCACGCTCAGGTGGGGCCCGCTGCATCCACAGCGCTCGTCCAAGGAGGAGCTCAGGCCACAGGGAGCTGAGGCAGAGGCTCCTGAAGCTCTCAGAGACATTTGTAAACATTTGTAAACCTTTATTTACCACATGTGATTTACATCAGGTACAGCTTTACAGTCGAATGAGGAATGACGTCGAGCTGCTGTGGATGTCTCAGCGGTCTCTGAAGAAGTCCCCATACCGTCCCTCAACAATAATACACATCACATGCTACACATGATTGTTCAAGTCCGCTTAGCCTCTCGAATTTAGCCCTTCTCCTCTGGCACTTTTATTTAGTTTAACTTACGGATCATGACTCCGCTACTAATCTACCAGAGGCTAACTGCACTGAGAATAGACACACAAAATTCCATTCCGATATTTCATTTCTGAGTTTTTTTAGAAGCCGTCGATGCTCTACAGATAAAATCTACCAGCCCAGAGCTCTGTCAAGATTCTGCGGCGAGTGTACGGGGACAAATGATATCGACACGAGTCAATCCTTCTAGGCAGAGTTCACAAACGGTTCCACCCAGATGATAAGGTTAGGACTGAATTAAAAATGAACATCACAGTTTACGAAGGTACATCCCAATAAATAAATTATCAAATCTGAATTTTCAAACATACACAAGAAACTCAAACCTGAAGCTCGGTATGATATAGTCCTCTTTAAAAGAATTTTGAAAAATAGTCTTAAGACGTTGGACTACCTGATGGGTAGTGATAAATAAAAAGTAATCACTTTGTAAATCATATAATGCAGCTCGCATTTACACTGTTGGAAACATCTCCGTGGCCTGTAGGTTTGTATTCAAAACATGAGCCAAAATGTTCGACAGTTTAGTTGTGAGGCGGAAGGAATTCTTTACTTCCGCTGCCCTTGAAATCTAAGAAATAGTACGAATTTTTCACTTAATACTGAACTTTGAATAACCTTGAACTCTGCTGATATAAAAATCACCTTGGCAACATCACATTTTTAAACTTGGGGCTTTGCTTCAGGAAAGTTTTCAATTGAAAACTTGTATTTAGAAAATGACTCAAATTTCAACTTCACAATCTCACTTTCTTTCAGTTGTATTTTTCTGCTCTGCTTGAAATAAAAATATATGCAAATGAGAACTCTTCTCTTCGAAGAATCTTAAATTTGAAAGTGCGTGAACAAAAACGTCTTCAATTCAGTCGAATGATGCGCCAGTCAAATAACAAAATTTCATACCAGGGTCCGTCTTCAGTGAACAAGGTCGACAAGCTCTCACGCGGATTACTCGATTTGATTTCAGTGCTAAATTAACTAAATTTTCTGTTTATTTCACTTCTCCCCGCATGCATCATCCACAGAGATAAAAAGAAGCAAACTTGGAGCACAATTATTAATAGCAGAAAACAACTTTCGGCTTCAATCGGAAAGCTGAAGCCACCAACATAGGCATCTGGTCGGAGCCTTCTTCTTCGACCTGTTGCCAGATCCTTGCTTTTAATTTCCCCAATAAAAATTTGTTTTTAATGTTTTAAAGCAATAAAATTGCGTTTTTAACGATTTGGTTGCAGGTGGGGGGCGTAAAAACAGAAAACTTTCAATTCCACTGCAACTTCAGACTGGCTGTACTGAACGATCGGATTCGGGTAATCGGAATCGAGTCTAAAAAAAGCTAAGCAAATTGGACGGTCTGCGAGCAGTTTTGACGTCCATGAAGCGGCGCAGCTAGGAGTGCGCTACAGGTGACACTTGGAAAATGAAATAAAACTCGAGTTCCGACGGCAAACGGATTACGGCACAGCAAATACGCGTTGTGGGTCGCCCTTTAGTCCTTTTCTGGATATTGAAACGATGGAACCTTCAAGTTTTTCAACAATTAGAAGTTTTTTGAAAGCTCGTGAAAACACAAAACCTTCAAGTAGAGTTCAACGTTTTAGTTTCAGTATATAATGCCCTTTAGATCTACGAATTTATCTAAATGGCCCCTATTTAATGAGAAAATTAGAGGATTGGAGAGGTTTTTAAAACAATACTTCTGCTGTACTTTATATGTACTGAATATTTTTGAAAAAACTTGCCTTGAAAAGACATACGTCAGTGATTCGAGAACTAATTCTATGTATTTTTTGGGGCTCCCCAGAGAAATAAATAATAGAAGTTCTACATTTGGCAGCTTTTCCTAAAGAAATATGTCTTGAGTGTTAGAACGAGTCAAGTTAACTAAGGTCACGTCAGGAACAGCGCGCTCCGGAAGCCGAAAGGAGAAAACGATCAGACTGCATTCGAAGCATCCCAGAATCTGCACTGGGGGAAATTTTGAGGCTCAACAAAACTATGACTTAAACGAGAGAGGGATCCGGTAAGATATAAAAAGACAAGCAAAATACGATAGGGTTAAAAAAAAGACACGATTTCAACAACAGAACACCCTCGATTAATATATATAAGTTAGGCTTTTTTGCACCCCCGCGCGTTGATGAAGTAGAGCGAATCTGACGGTATCTGCCATGTACATACCATAAGCTCAGCGTGTGGTTTGAACGGATGTGTGGCAGTATTTAAGGGGCAATCCATTCGTGTCGCTTTACATAAACCGACCTCATACGTAAGCGTTTCACAGCGTTTCATTCAGCGTTTCGTTTTCATGGGAACTCGAAGGAAAAGTAGCGAGACGCGGGACTATTCATGAGCTGTGGAGAAAGAAGTTATGAAATGTAGAGCTGTTCATGAGAGTTCTACAAAAATATCATAAGATTTAGGATATTCAATAGGTGTAGAGAAAGAAGCTGTCATTAGCAAGGATAGATATACATAAGTGGTAGAAAGAGAACTATGAGTGACAGGGAGGTTCATGAGAGGTCGAGAAAAATTTGAGTGGTGGAGACGTTAATGAGTGCCAGAGAGGCAACCTCAACTGGTCCAGCAGTCAACATCGTGCAGGTGATGCTACCTAATCTTGCAATCCAATGAGATTCAAGTGTAATTTAGTATTGCAATTCCAGCGTTAGATAAGCCCCCCGGAAAAAGTATTAGTCGCATGCTACTAATAGGGTGTAGGATCTCCGCGGCATTGGGTCTTACAGGAGTCCTAATGCATATCTGATCGATTTTAAGCCGCTCTTTTATCATCTGATCTAATAATTAGTGCAGCCATTGTACGAGGACGATCTCTTCGACGGCTATTATTGTCGTTCTTGATGTTCAAAGAAATTTTCTATTGGGTTCATGTNATTTAAGACCCACTTCTGTGTAGCTGAAACAGTCCCCTATATGACAGACACTCCTCTCCCTTGAATTGCCCTTTGCCCACAAGCTTTGTTGAAGTCTTCATGAGATCTTAGGTGAACGCCACTAGAGACAGAATCGTGATTCTCCTGACCACTTGACACTTCTCCATTCCTCTGCAGTCCAATATGCGTGTGCTTCGGCCTAGTTTAATCTAGTGGTTATGTAGGCAGGAGGTAACATAGGGCAGTTTACGAGTCACTTGTCCATATATCGATTGCATGGAGTTCCCTACGAACAGTTCGCTCAAGATCAGCAAGAGAAGGGCTATCATTGCCGTTTCGGAGTAGTTTTATCCTTAATGAAGAGCGATTCTTGTCAATAATTCGAGCACATGGTGGCGGTCCCTATAGGCGAAAAATTTCTTCCGACAACAATTTCACCTTGGGTTGTAGTATGCACCAGGTTGTTTCCATAGTTGTTAAGCCTGCATAGCAGTACTACATGAAACACCAACTAATTCGGCTACTTCCTTCACTGGGTGCCCATTAGTCATTGTCGCCATTACGAGATGTTTTGTTTTCGTCCCATTTTTATGCGGAACAACTAAGAAACAAGTTTATATCTTGCCAGCTCTGAATGAAGACTGACGTTTTATTAGTGGTTGCATATAACCTATATTTCGGTCACAACTTTGAAAACCGTTCAATGGACGTAAAAAATTTTGCAACTCGAAAAACAATAAATGACTAAATTCTTTGACCGAGTACCATGTGTTTTTAACATTATTTCTCACATATTAGAAATAATATTTCTGCCCAAGAAATGAACTGAAGAACTATTCTGTTGACATGACTCAGAATTTACGTTTACGAATAGTTATTGCGCATTTGAGTTGTAAATCAAATGAGTATTTATGCGAAATTAATATTTCCTTCATGTCAGGAGCGTGCCATCGATTTTCAAAAAGATTAAATTCCCTCGTTGGTTCCTCTTCCGAAATTGAATCTCACTGATCAGGATCATTTATCATGTCGATAAAAAGTCGTGTGACGAAAATCATTACTCATTCCTGAAAAAAAATCGAAAAAATAAAATGTCATTCGTCACTTACAGGCGAAGAAGTCAGGCAATTTCTTCGCTTCAGCAACGCAATAAGACTGAAATGCATCGCCAGCTTCTCAATATTGTGGGCGAGCGGATGTCTTGAAAACCGCCAAGGCAGCTAACTAATTATTATCCGGGCCAAAAGTTCAAGAATTTAAGTAAAATTTATCCTACGCTTAGCCAAAGACAGCTCACACCCGCCTGTGCAATGATTATAAAAATCAATCGCTTGTGATTATTATTACAAAGCAATTTTTCGGTCAATGTTTAACTGGATGCTTTATGTTATGTTTTATTTCCAATAATTGTTGCCCAATTCCAGCCATTGTTTTCTGAAGAAAACTAATTATCGAATGGGAGGCTACACAGGAAGGGTATACGTAAGATAATGTAAATTTTTCATCTGTTAATATACTTTTTGAGATTTTCGAATCAATTTGCATAACTTATATCGGGTACGCACATGAGACCAAACTGTAAAATATTCCAGGTATAAAAAGGATTTTGACTGCAGCGATCTTGGACTGCTGCAGCAGCTTCTGTCAAAAGCAAGCGCTTAATTAGGGTAACGAAACATCATTTTATTAACCTGTCCAACCATGCAAGAAATTGCGCAGTCTAATCTTAGGAAGCAACATGGAAATTAAATATTCTAACGAATTCGTCACGTTTCAATTTTGTTTTTAACACGATAAAATTTGACATTACACCGTGTAGAAAACTACCTATTTCCTCATTGGCACGATAGAAGTAACTCGATTTCCGTTTTCATGATTCAAACTCAGTTGAGGCAGCAAAGTGTTACAACATAATGTTCTTTTGAAAAGGTTCCAGAGAGCTGGAGTTACCGGGTCTGAAGTATTCCCCTCTAGACCTCAGAGATAGGAGCAAGGCTATAGATTCCAAAACATGCTGCTTTATTTTCTAACGTCAATCCAGCCCCGCCCAAGCCAAAGAGTGCCAACCTACGGAAGATTTCGACGCAGCGTATCGCAGTGATTTAATAACCTGTTTTGGGTCGTCATGAGAGAAGCTCTTATTTATCATTTCTAAAGAGCAAAAGTTAGGCTCACAAATTCAATATCGTGCGTCCTGATGTCCAGGCGAGTTTATTGCCGAACTTCCGAATAAATTACAGTGGCGCCATATTGAGTTTCGCTCGAATTCATCCAAATTCTAGAATATTCAAGCAAAAGAGAGGAGCGATAGGAAGATTTCCGCCTCTCCTATTGGATAGCAGATTTCTTTTGGAGCCATTCAGTGTGGAAATTGCTTTCGGCTGTATTGCTTTGGAATTTAAATGAAATTCCACAGAGACGGCTAATTTCTCGCAAAATGACACCTGGGTTTGTATGTTGGTTGTCATTATCATCCAGAATTACACTACTAACTGGTATGTCGTTCCATTCTAAAATGCAACTTTATTGAAATTATATCATCTCCATATTTTCATCGATAATTGCAAATCCCAGTAATACATGCGATATTGATATTAATAAATACAGGTTGCATGACATCAAAAGACTTCTGCTTGACATGGCAGCTCTGTAGCGTTTCTTCACAGATCGTGATGAATAATACAATCTACCTCGGACGCCTCCCTTGCATAAGCGAAACATAACTCTGTAATTTTGAAGACAATAACAATGATCTTCTTTGCACAAATGACATGGAGCAACATCAATAGCCATGTTATCGTCCGGAAAGTGACCGAATTTATAGCCAGTAATAGCCGTATTTATGGCCAGAAATAATCCCTGCTTCACGATACAGGGCTTCAAGCGTATTTGCGTTGTTTACGTCAGAAAATCAAAATTTCCTTTGAACTTCTCACCACTTGTCCTCACAGCATCAGAGGAATTCGTCCAACGCTGTGTAATTAAGATATTCTGGAATGAGCAATGCAAATTACTAAGTCTATTGCATTCCTGTGCAGGAAAAAAAGATAAGATATACAGCGCGAAGGGAGCAATTGTTGACCTGTACTGACCAAATACCGTAGACCATAGCGGAGATTTCTTTAGGCCACCAGGGCTGCACACAGCCTTTTGCCTCAAGCACAGGCTGCTTAGACCAACAATCATGGTAGCACTTATGTACCCATAACGAGGCTAAGCCTATAATAAGGTACCTGCTATTTTGAAGTAACACAGATCAAATGTGCTGGGAGCTGTATTTAGCTNAGTAGTTTAGATACGATGATGATCATGGAACGCAAGTATTTGTAGTCTAGATACGATGGTGGTCATGGAAGACAAGCTGTTGTAATACAGGTACTAGCACTGCTTTGACGCACATATATTGCCACTCCTACAGCATTTCTGCCCAGGTGCCTGTGCGTGATTGATGCAGGACGACGGTACAGGGCTTCAGTAGCCGCCCAAGTATAGGTTATTTGGCTCGTCCCCATTGCCACATTCTGTTTTTTGATGAATTTGATTTGACTTTCAAATGGAATCGGTTACTGAAGTGAAAAAAAGTTGATTAATTGACACCAATCTTTTTATCAGTTAATCCGTGTTTTGATTTTCAAAGTACATGTCTCACTTCCGTGCAAATTCACCCGACGTGAATTGAATGATAAAATGACACTTCTTCTACGTGTCCCATAAAATATGATAACAGATTCCTTCTTTGTTTTACGCACCGAAGTTTATTAATCATTGTTCGAGTAAGTTTTTGTCACTAGTGCCTACTGAAATAAGGTGTCTGCTGAACACAGAATTTCAATCGTTTTAGTGCTATTCTATATAATTACCTAATAACACTAACAATGGAATGCTCAGGGTGACCTAAATGCGTAACTCGAACATATGCGGTTTAAATTCTAATATTTAAAACTTGTATTTTACCCAATGATTCTTTTCTGATTTTTTTTACTGCTCGAAGATTATGCAAAAACTTGGCTCAACTTGTCACAGTTTAACTCTCTAGAATATGTCAGGTTGACGATAATCTGTTTTGAAATTTGGCATGATAAAATTGTCAGCAAAATAAAGTGAGCGCAGAAAATAAATCTTCGTTCCAGAGAGGGTAACAGTGTTCAGAAGATTGTCGCACAAATTTGCACCAAACTCGAGAAACTTAAACGAAACTAGAAGAAATAAGAATTCTTGATTACCCCCGCCTGAAAAGTGACTTGTTCGACAATACCATCTCAAATTCATCACGCATGCGCTTCACTTGTTGCTTTGTTGTGTCCATCCCCATCCTGTATGCACTAACGGGTCTCCTAGGAGAAATATAAACAGGTCTGTGCCATTACTTCTAATGTCCTTTGGGACCAAAGCGACCACTTTGGGTGCCCATAACAACTACCCCATCGCCAGCAACGCGGCACAACTGCCGCGTAAATGTGCATGTTTTGATGTCAACAACAAACGATGACTTCGTTCCTTCCGTACAGCCGAAGTTCTTTTCGACGCAAAGATTTTTTCCCTTTAAGTATTGAGCTGCAGCAGCTACACGAGCTGGGTCCAGAAAGTAAGCGTTCCACGCTGATTCTTTTTCACGTCGTAATTGTGCTGGATTAAATTTTAAAGTTGAAACGTTTGTTATACTCATTTGTTTGTAAAACTCAGATCAGGGTTTATAACTTGTTCTATAAGTTCGATGTAGTTTTCTGTAACGTTGTACAGTCTTGTACGATGTTGAACGAATTTTTTAAAATGTTGGACAAGTTTTTCTTGACCTTGCTGCAGAAATCATATCGTAATTTCAAAGTATTAAAGTACTCACAATCTCCAGTGGATATAT
>VOMN01093887.1:0-15839 GCA_014899125.1 Orchestia grillus
CCTACACCCCTATAAATTCTTAGGTAGCAACTGTTATAAAAAAGATCACACAGCCATAACAGAGAGCTTAGCTGAGCATGGAAGAAAACAGAAGTTGTTACTGGGGGTAAACACAAAATATGTCGCCATGTTTAATATGTGCCCAATATTTTTTTGGAAAATATCGATAAATACTTGCGATACAAAAGCCCTCATCGTAAGTGCTGGTACAACACATCGCTGTTCAAATTTGAATAGATTAAAGGAAAATCACAGTGAATACTTTCAAGAATTTTCGTGATCAATACCAGGTAAGGAATCGTTCATCTTTCAAATGACTGATGCAGCTACAGGTGCCTCATCAAAATCTGTCTTTGTCTCTATACATACTCGTGGCATACATGCAAACCTGGCAAAGCCAACGCGTGTTCCAATACAGGACGATGCTTCGCAGAGAAATAGGAACCTGATCTTTCACCTTTAAAAAGCTAGCAATAGCCGGATTATTTTAGAATTTGATTCTCATATCTAATCGTGGATAAAGTGTGCTAATTACGGTATCAATTTTATGCTTGATATTTTTGTTGATATCAGACCGTACGTACGGTAGTACACTGTTACGAATTTTTTTGCAACTGTTGATCGAATTTGATTATGGCCAAATTTAGAGTCTATGTACATTTCATAACAAATCTCGATCACACGAAGGGGAAATTCGTTAACACTAAGATATTCGTGTAGGAAATCCAGTTCAGATATAAAATTATTCCTATCACAACACAGTTTAAACGCTCTGTCTGTAAGGCCATTGTCAGTTGGAATATCGTCACGAACTGGAAACACCTTGTTTCTCCACCTAATAGCAGTATCAAAAATCATGCAATGAAATCAAACTATCTCATACTTATGAAGAATTTGTCTTATAATAGTCCCATACTAATAGAAAATATTTTATCCACAAACTTCGCCCGTCCCTCGTTGATCAGAACAGTTCCGTGGCACTTGAAATTCAACACTAAGCAGATGAATGCAGACGTTAACAGTGTTTTTTCTTTCACTGCGCTATGTCTCTGTTTTAAAACTTAGACATGCAGTAATTGTGTATACAATGTCATTTTAATGCGTATTTTTGAGATCTTTTCGTAGACTACTGAGGTTGAGCACAGAAAATGCTCGAAAGCTGTAGCTTTTAGTAAACTTTTCAGAAATAGTATATTTTCATTGGCCGTATATATTATACAGTAAAACTGCATTTTCCTAAAACTCAGTTCATCCGTAGGTTACTTTTGGAATTGCTCTTAGTCATAACACGCTCATCATGTTTCACCATATTAGACCTCCCTTACACACCGCTCTGCATTTTAAAATGACGCATACAAAATTCGAGTATGTCTGAACCAAGGAAGCCTAACTTGCCAGTTTCCGTGATGTTCTGCTGCGCCCGTTGACCGCACCTAACTGGTCCGGTCAACGGACACTCACTTTTCCCTCCTATTCTTGACAAAACAATGCTGTACAAAGTATGTGCGATACTAGCACAGGATCTGCTTTAAAGAGTAAAACATTTAAAACATTCAGATTCTTGTGTCCCAAGCCATCCCACTGTTATGATTCCCTGCTTCTCCGGTGACCGAGTATCAATACCCAAGTTCACTTCGGCTTCCTGAATCTCAGTATTTGCAGATAGTGGCAATATATTCATAACTTCAATGTATGTAATGTAATGTTATGCACGTATAACCTCCTATTCTTTCTCCGTTATGAGTAGTTTCTCTTGTTTATGCTTGGTGGAAACATCGCTATTTACCAGGTACTTGTCACTGACGATCCTGACGATTGTACATAGTTTTCTCTGCTCTCTTCTTCCGAGTACACTCTCTGCCTAACCGTTGTTTACCACGTTGACTCCGAAGTGGGTCATATGTGGTACACGCGATCATCGAACCTAAACTAATGTAACCAAAGCACTATGTATAAATACAATTTTTCGAGTTTTCTTCAAATATGTGTTCATCAATCGAATAAGCTAGTTCTGATTAGAAAGAAAATTAATAGAGTAACCAAATTTGTGAAACCAAAATCCTTCATTTTTAAATTCACAGTAGAGATATTTGTCGGCATGTAATTTTACCTGTGTGGAGTATCGGAGTAAACGTTTCAAGTATTTTGCTTGTCGGGTCTGATCAGTTTCTTCACTTTCCGGTTAATATCTACTTACCATGCCATATAGTTCTCCTGCTATCTTTCTCACATACCTAGAGCTGATCAACTTTTTCTTCCAGTTCCCCATTCCTTTATCATTGGCCACAAGATTTGTTATCCTCACATTCATCCCTCTTCCACTACGACCCAGATACGTGTAGCTGCACGTCTGTAAATTGGTCGAACTTAGTTCCACCTCTCGTTGACACGTATCAGGTTTCCCTGATCTACCACTATGCTTAAGACTGTCTCCAACCTATATGATAGAAATATCAAATTTTGCATTTTTTTTGTCTTTCCAGTTCTCAATTTGAAATAGCTTTGACGCCTTTGGTCGTCGTCCCGCACAGGCTAACTTTACTCTGACTACTGTAGCTCACACGTGTGGGTCACCCCAATTCACTCACCAACACTATTTTTTCACTCTTCGATAGCATCGACAACCTTCCTTACCCATGCAAAAGACTATTTTTTTTCAGTGAAGTACTAGTTCTACCCCAAATAATTCACCTGCTCTCTCAGAATCCCAGAAACGTATCAGTTATAACACAGTGGGCCTACCAGTCTAGTAAAAAATGCTCACATTCCACAAACCTGTTTTGATCCTGATCTTGGTGCTTAGGGCTTATATCTTAGGGCCAGTGGCTTTCTTTCGACTTTCACGAAAAGCAGGCATTAGAATCTTACGAGTCCTCTGAAAAGCTGTCACACACACACACACTTATGAAAATATCTTCGTCGCCGCTCCCGAAACAACTGTTTTTACGGAACAAGGTTGTTAGCGACGCGTCCAACTCCAAACCAGAAAGACCAGGCATCACTTTTCGCCTAGTGTTTACCCCTAGACCTGTCTGGCATGGGTGACTCTACAAGTAGTAAACTTAGGGTCATGGCCCAAGACACATTTTACCTGCCGTAAGAAATTAAAACATTTCTATACACACATTTTAATAAAACTCTTTTTCTTTAGAAAAACTCCCAACTTTTCTTCGTACAGGCCCATGCTGTTCTCTGACTTTCATATTACCGATATGGTTTGAAATAAAATTCAGAGATGTAAAACCTATTATGCTATACTATCGTCTCTATAACCTTCCCAAATATTTGCTAATTTAATAAATATCTGCCATCTTATTTATTTTCCAACATATAACACATCTGAGCTGCAGCCAGTAATAGCTCTTTACACACGTAGATGTTAATATGTGTTCTACGTGGCAGCAAAACGTACAAAAATATAAATTTCAACTAATATATATTGCAATGAAACGTTGAGTTCCGTTACATTCCATCGGAAGAAAAAGTAATGACTGTTATTAGTAGGTCATTTCAATAGTTGAGATAACAGTCGCATGTGGCACATCTAATTACGGGGCTAAACTGTTCTTAAATTCGACGAATGAACGATTTAGTAAAGTCAAATTGGAATTAACATTGAGTAGGCCTCTCTCTAAAATTGAACACATCGAGGAAACTCGAAAGCTATGCTTCCTAAGGTCAGAGGTACCGGATATTTGACCACGCTATTTAAAATGCAAAGCGGTGCGACGGGAGCTCTAATATGGTGAAACAGAATGGACGTGTTATGACTAGAAGCTATTCCAAAAATATCCTATAAATAGACTTTGTTTTAAGGAAACGCAATGTGACTATATAAGTTAACATGAAGGCAAGGAGAAACATACTGTTTCTGAAAAGTTTACTAAAAGCTGGAGCTTTCAAGTATTTTCTTTGCTCATCCTCAGCAGTCTGCCAGAAAATCGAAGAAATATGCGCTGAAATGACAATGGATACATACATAATTACTGCATTGCTGGAGTTTTAACCACAGAAACACAACGTAGTAAAAGAATAAACAGTTGTCTGCATTCATCTGGTTAGTGTCGAATTTCAAGTGCAACAGAGCTATTGTGGATCAATGGAAAAACGGCCGAAGTAACCAGGGGTTATCAGTGCGTGGCGATATTCCAGTCAAGTGCCTAACAGACAGCGTTTAAACTGTGTTCTGATCGGCATAAATTTTATTTTTAAACTGGATTTCCTACGTAAATATCTTGGTTTTAACGAATTTCCCTATCGTGCGAACCAGAATTCGTTAACAAAATTGTTTTGAAATATACATTGACCTTAAACTTAGCGAATAAGCAAATTCGATCAACAATTCTAAAGAAACTTATGTGTTGTGTATTGCCATATGTACGATGTGACATCACAAAAATATCAAGCATAAAATTGATACAGTAATTAGTACACATTATCTACAATTAGATATAAGAATGATATTTCGAAATAATCTGACTATTGCTAACGTTTTCAAGTTGAAGGGTCGGGTTCCTATTTCTCTGCGAAACATTGTCGTTTATTGGCAAACGTGTGGACAGTGTGATGCGGAGAGACGTAGCGTCATCTGCACCACACACACTGCAGAGCATAGAGGAATATCATCACGCGCTGCTTACCCCCTGGTTTCTCCACCTGATACCAGTATCAGAGATGATACAACAGAATCAAACCATCCCATACTTACAAAAATTTAAAAGTTACAGCCTCATCGTCCGCTGCTGACGTAAAATTGGTAGAAAGTATTTTTATCCATAAACTTCGTCAATCCTTCAATATGAGAGTATCAACGTAGTACTTGAAATTCTACGCTACCTGGTTGAATGCAGACGTTAACTGTGTTTTTTTTCTTCCACGTCGCAGTGTCTCTCTCGTAATACTTTACTAATGCAGTAATTCTGTATGCATTGTCATTTTAACTAGTATTTCTTTGATCTTTTGGGAGACTACTTAGGTTGAGGAGAGAAAATGTTCGACAGCTCTAGCTCGTAAGAAAATGTAGACTGCGTATGAATTTGCTTGACAGAATTTGTTTACAAATGATATTTGTTACCAAGTTAAAACGCTGCAGAAAGACTCTTCGGGTCGAGCCGGCTCAGTCACGATAAGACCGTCTGTCCTCATGTTCGGTTCCTGCTAGTGTAACGTTTTTGTTGAGTCAAAGGCGCATTTTTCTGACTTCTTGTGTCATCTTCCTTGTTTTTGAAAGTCCTTGCCGATTTATTGCTCATTTTGTTTTGTTCATAATTATGCATGAGGTTTTTTAATTTCTTTGAGATAAGACCAGTGTTCGAAGGTTTCCCAAAAGAGGCGGTCTATTTAGTTTCACTTGAGTGAACGTCCTTGAAAAATGCGTTTGTCAATGCAGACTTATCAGGAGTTAATTCTTTAATTAAATGCTAATGAACTTGTTAACTCGGCTCGCTCGGGAAGACTTCTTAAATAAGATATACTAATGTTAATTTTCTATTAAGTACCAGGTCGGGCTCTCAATAACTCTCTTCAGCGAAGCCCACTCATGCGCCTCTTCACGTCATATGAACTGCAGGTGCGTGATAAGCTGGAAACTTGAAGTGTACTGTATTAAGTGGAAAAGTTAAGTATTACCTTCATTTAGAGATAAGGTTACTTTTTCTCTCGTCAGTAAATGAATGGACCCTCTGCTTTCGCATGACGTTCGCTGTGTTGCCCCTATTCCTTCTTTTCGCAAATCGAATGTTTTTTTTGTAGATCGAAACTCATTGTCTTAACTTCTGGAGCTGGCAACGGGACACGTGAGCCTGGGAATTTGGGTTAAAGCACTGTGCCGATATTGAGAAAGATTGAACATTTTCTTCTCGAAGTTATTCACTTCGAATTGAATTTGAGTGTTCTTTCCAGCAATATGTACGAGGGTCCTTTCTTCGCGAAGTAATCTTCAAAGAATAGGTTATGAGAAATCTAACGGAATTAAGCTTATTCTTCAAATTCTGCCGTCTTTTATTTCCTAGAAACAATATGTTTCGCTTGCTGTTCATATTAACTTTTATAACAAACGTAACCTGCTAACGCATATATGAACCAACAAATTCCAACAATAAACAAAACACATAAACGTTTGTTGTACGAAGTCTGTAAATCCTTTTCTAAACACTGCACTACTATTTCGAATTAACAACCATTGTGTGGTGCAGGTCACCACCCCAACCGAGTACAACTGGTCATCTGTTCACAACGAGTAGTTACGTGCTTTCGGAGATAATTCAGCAATATTTTTTAATCACCTGCCTTTCGTGAGCATCATCTGTCTCACGGTTCAGCTGTTGTCACTGGGTTCAGATGTCAGCTTCTGGTACTTCCATCGGATTTGTAGCAGTCTTTTCAATAAGTTTTAACACTGCTCGAAGTCCTCACAGATCGCAGTGGCCTCTTTTTTACAATGGGGCTAGGTATTACCTTTCCCATTCAAATGCTCTATGATTTGGACTAACACTTAGCTTCGAGGTTTAGTAAGTTCGCCTCTGGGGTTAGCTTTTCTTCTGCAATGATTCTACGGCTCCACTAAAGTTGGAGATGGAAGATATACAGAGAGAATTACTCGCAATGAATATTCACTAAAAAAACATTGTTGAGAGAACAATTAGTAGTTTAAGAGGAGAAACTTATTAAAAAATTCTAAGCCGAATCTGCTTGGATTATGTTACCACAAGTTTTCTGTTCTGACTGTCGCTACTCTGAGTTCAAAAATTGATTCATAAAGCTACTAAAACGTAGATCTTAAGAATCATCATCTTCAAGCAATCGCCCCATGATCTGGCAGCATTCACATGGCTCACGCGTCCGCTAAACATTGTGGAATTCAACGGCAGTTGCGTGGAACCCTATTACATCTACACTCCGACCAGCAATAACAGTTCCGCAACGAAAATAACGATTTCTCAACTTTCTGTGAAACAATTTCTGGAAAAAAATTCAGAAAATCTAGCACGTGACAGCAACATCGTCGTGTTTGTTTACGTTGCGCCGTTCATCGTTATTCGTTGTCATTCTCGCTTTTTTAGCTTTCCGAGCGACCGGCGATAAGAATTTCTTATATTTGAAACGACAATTGAGTTCTGAAAAGACGATGAAATGAAGTAACAATCAAGGGATCTACTGTAGGTGCCTCGTCTGATGCCATTGTCCATGAAATAGGTCGTCATGTAGGCACTGAGAAAAGATTCCAGAAGGACCAATCCCCAAGGAAAGGACCATCAGATGCTGGGATTTCCACGGCTGTCACTGACAGGGGATTTGAGAAATACTGGTCGTCAGCTCCGTATAAGACCTAGAAAAATCAAGCAAGTCCATTCTCACCACAGCTGGTTGTCCTGACGCACCGAAATCTACGAGGAATGTCATTCTTGGGACCATAGTTTCCGCTATTGTTCCACTTAAAATGTCCACTCTTACGGCAGAACATGAAAGTTTCAGTATGGAATAGGGAAGGAAATAATTGAAATGGACACGAGACTCAACCATTTAACCGGTGAGACCCTGGAACCCTTAATAAATTGATAGGTGGGGAAATGGCTGTGCGTATTTCGGGGAAGAACGTCATTAACGTTTGAGGCGTCAACAATAAGGTGGAGAATTCATGATTTGGCCAAGCATCACGGTGGATAAACTTGTTGGTCGTATCAGAGTATCTGAAGAATTAAAGTGGCATCTGCTGCCTATTGCAATCTCCTGAAAGAACCATTGGTGCCTTGGGAGATGACATTATTCTTTCGCTACTACAGAACTTCGTTTTCATGCATGACAACGCTCCCTCACACTCTACTAGTGCCACCCAAGCATTCTTAGCCAGTTTAGCCATCCAACGGGAAAAGTTGATGATCTGCCCGCCATCTTCGTCCAATTTAATTAAAGCTGACTGAAAACTTTTGGGCTATCGACGCTTACGAAACGCTCATGCCGATGGACGTTAATTTGCGTCGAAAACAGCCTGATGGGAAGCTGTCAATACTGCAGCAAGGGCAGTCACACGTGCCACTATTAAGAAATTCACCGATCCAAGAATAAGAGATTTTATGATGTAATAAAACTCTGCGACGCTATCGTTGGTAAATAATGAAGTTGTTCAATACACGTAGTTGTGTTGCTGCAACTATGGCTTCAAAATACTCTGAATTGATTCTTATTTGTGTAAGTATATTCCTTATCTCCACCAACAAAACACAAAACTCTGGTTGTTTTCATCGAAAAGCTATTACCTTCGATTGATCGAAATTGAATGATTTTAACAAATGTGTGTTTCTTTCAGTACTAACTTGGCTTTACGACCTAAATTTTGCCTACGTTATTGCCAAAACAAGCCAGATTTTCTGTAAAAATTTTCATAAATTGATCCTTAGGGAGTTGGGAAACCGTATTCTCATCACCAAGCTATTTTTGCTGGTCGGAGTGTGGAGTTATAAGAGGGTGACCTTCAACACACCTGAAAGTAGCCGTCATTTCCAGGTGGCCCTTGTATCTGCTGCAGGTGTCGCCGGTGAAGGAGGTGTGGCAGGGCGCGACGGCGAGGTGGGAGCCCGCAGCTCCGCACCAGAACTGCAGGGGCGGAGGGTAGGGCTCGATGCGCTCACACGGCGGCACGAACAAAAGCATCATATGGAACACCGCAGCTGAAATGAAGCCGTGTCGTAACTTTATTTCATCAGCTTGACTTGTTCAAGAAATTTCTCACCTTTGTTTTTCATCCAAGGCATACTCCCCGGCTGCACAAATGGGTTCGATAGAACACAAAAAATTAGTTTTTAACTTACATTACCGGTTTCTCCAGCACATATTACTGTTCGCTTCCGCGTAGTGAGCTAGTGCTTATTATGCAGGAGCGTACAATTAGTTAATTTCAATTTTAAAGTTAATTTTAAATTTTTAAAACGTAATGATAATAAGTTAAAAACCAGTATCAAAATATTTGATAACTTGTGATTTAATAAGTTTCATCCGTTATATTATTGTACGTTAGGGGGACACGAGAACAATGTCCTTATAAAAACTCCATTACCGTTGGTAAGCGTACCGCAGTTCGTCCAGTTGGACCTTCAGTTCTATAAAATAGATGATGGTGCGATGTATAAAACCAATACGTTGTCAAAAGTACTTCACAGAAACATCTACTACACAGAAATACAGGGCATCTTATATTTTAGCCCATTGTTATTAAGACTAAAATGATCAATTTCCGACACAAACTCAAATTTCTCAATCTGATTGCTAAAGAATTTGCCACACAATGAATTACCTGAAGCAGAGGCCCTGTTCACCTCATTGGCTTCCATGAACTCAGCAAAACCGTTTTCCATGCATTGAAAATTGACCTATTTATATAATATATAATTTCCAAAACGGATCTATTTATTTAACATGTTCATTACGGTGAAAATCGTTCTCAATTTTTACAGTTTATCGGCAGAATAAAAGAAATTTTGAAGAACTTATCCTACTCCGAAGTGAATGCGGACCCAGGAGTAGGCCCATATTAAGACGTTGAACAATGCAGAATTAGTGCAAATGAAAAAACTGTCACATCGAAGTGTGACAGAGGTTAACAGATGAAATTAAATAACGCTTGGAGTGGTGTCGAAAATAAATAGAGAAGTATATTTTCTATATATAACTTCTTTGCAATCGCGAACTTCAAAAGTTTGAACCCACAGAGCAGTACAAAAAATATTCTTTTAAATTGTTCCCCGAGTGTGTAAATTTTTTCCAGTACAAGTAAGAGTTTTAAATCAATAACCACACTACGATATATTCCGATGCAAATTGGAGATTCCAACAATTTAGCTTTTAGTTCAGTTGTTCACAATTTATTTATGGACTTTGCACAGTTCTTCTGCATTTCTATGGTAAGTCTTCGGTAAAGAATGGCAGAACATCAAAGAAAAAAGAACAACGCCCGAATTTTTCTTTTCCAAATAACAGGCTTGGTCGGGAAAAATCAACGAGCTGGTTAAATAAATTAAAGGAAAGCTAGTTACCCAAATACAGAATGGATTTTAGATTCTAATTCCATTACAAAATTTATGTTTGGATTGAACAAAATGAACAGTGCTTTTCCTACAAATGTTAACAAATTATGTTATTTTTTATTGTGCATTCTCGGGCTATCAGATACGATCATTTATTAGAGCTGAATCGAATACTTTTGAATTTGCCTCTGATCCCGCCTGCTAACGTACAATATGAAATTCTGTGTATTAAATCTTTTTTTTTTGTTTCCGCTGGTAATCCAGCAATAATATTAAATGTGATATGTAGGCATTAATCTTAGATTTTGCCATCAGGGATAAATATTTATAAAATGAAAAGCCACAAGTAGGAAGTCCTGTAAGCCATGTGGCTTTCTAACCAGCACGCAGTCAGCCCTGCTGCGTTCGTTTATCCCGTCATGCCTAAGAAGACTTGTGTAATTATGTATGACCCCTTTGAAATACCGTATTTTGCGGGATATTTAAGAGCACTATTGGGATAAAGTATTCCTTTTACAACGATTCTTAATTATAATAAATAATACGAAACTTCCTCGCATATTTGTCGCCAGAAATTCACCACTATATATTCGTTTACACTTGAATGACTACAGGGCATGAAGGGTTTAAGTTGAGGTAATCTTTGCATTAGACAACTTTTTTCAAATTGTAACTTTAACCGTCCTCTTGTTTGGCCGTCAGGGTGCCGTGAATTTATAATGAAAAACATATGCCTTCTTAAACTTATATTTCCTTCAAACAGATGGGTTATAATTTTTAAAGTCTATTCTTCTTTTTATGACACAAAATAGTGTAATAGTAAACAATAAAAATCCCTTTAAAAATAAATACTAATATCAGGGCTTGAAACACTAAAAAAAACTTTCAAAACTAAAGTAAATGAATCTCAGACAAGCAAAATTAGGGACGGAGGCTTGAGCATATAAAAAGTTATCGCTAAGTGTTTCCTCGATTCTTTGTTTATAAATTTCTACCTCTTTGCACTGACGCTGCACTGACATTCGAGCTTTTGCAAATACCTCGCATAAGCTCTAAAGTATAAGTTTCTCTGATGTGGTCCCCGCGCTTTCCTGATGTCAACCATTTGCATTCTAAGTTAGGGACGTGGTTGAGAGGTTCTCTATTAAGCATTCGCACAACATTTGTGGCTCTCAGAGCAACTACTGTGGATGTCATGAGAAAAATACTCAGTATCCACCTCGTTACTGCCTGCGGACAGTTTTAAAAGCGTGTAAAAACTGTTATTATAGCAGATGGTGGTTTCGTTGACTGTTGTCGCGCATTAGTCTGTCTCCACGTGTATATAATGTTCAATCATTATAAAATGCCCTACCTCTAAGCTCTTCACTTTTTTCGAGGATGTTATTCTTGTCTTACCTACCTGCCGCACCCCAAATTGCCTGCTAATGTTACTTTCTTTAACAACGGTTCGATAATTATAATTTTTAAGCAAGATTTCTTTTACTGTTCATTAGGAGAAGAAGTTACATTTACCTAGCGCCCACAATTCCTTTTCCTGATCATAACTTTTTCCCTGCTTTGAAAAATTGAAGGTCATACATTTTGTGGCTCAACTATGTGCATTGGAAAATGCGAATTGCTAATGTTATGAATTCCGTGGCTGAAAATTAAGATATCACATGGTAAGCCTATTTGTTCACATATACAAACAAATGGTCAACGTATCACTCATCCATAGAAAACCTAACAGAGACGCGATGAAGTAATCGGTAATCTTCACAAAGTAGTGATACGACCTTCATTCATGGCAATGCAGAATAATCAAACTTCTGATAATGAAAACCTACATTTGTATTGATTATTAATTCGAACTAGACATATACGCAAAGCAATTCATACAACCTTTAATAAACTTTGAAAAATTTTAATTTAAGAACTATAATACGTTACTTACTTATTCCAGAATTTCACCAAATGAGTAGGGTAGAGAGGTACGCTTCATTCGTGATCAACTTGAAATAGATTACGTAGATAGTTTCCACAAATAATTGATGTAGAATAAATAAAAATTCAAATAAATATACCTGAATGCTTATGAAGATATGTATGATTATAGCTTCTACACTCCTACGACGCTCCTGAGCACCTGAGACATGCAAACGAAAGCTGCTGGCGCGATTCCTGAACAGCGTTCATGCGTCGCAACTTGATCAGAACTTCAAGAGTTTTCACAGACGCACACTCAAGCCGATATCTGAGCTGCGTCTCGATGGAGATATTCAAAAGTTATAAGCACAGATGTAAAGCAAGTATATGCTGTAACCGATAAATTGATGGGTCTCAGTTAGCTTTAAGCAAATCGAATCTAAGCGGTCGCAATTTTCAAAATGCAAAAATTATGTACTTTTTGTACGTTAACATTGAAAATGAATTAACCTAGTTAATTAAGGTGGACAACAAGGTCGCTGATAAACAAGGTGATTTTACTTGAGAATTTTTTTACAACTATATTCCAAAGGATTTCAACCCTTTGACATACATAGTTCTCGTTTAAATTAGACTAGTGAAACCAAATATTGCAGGGTAATTCATCAAATTCATTTTACGTACAAAATTAATTATTACAAAAGAAGACAGGCACCTTAAATTATAAAATAATTATGTTCAAGAACCAGAACAAGAAATTTAGGAAATACTTGTCACACTAACCAATCGATAATTCGAGCATTGTATGATTTAATCGACAAAAGGAAATGAATACCATTCATTTTAATTCACAAGTACAGGGTGTTCAGAATAAATTTGACAGTGATTCAATTCCCTATTTTTTACATTGTTTTAGAGATAATTACTCACACTATGCGTCAGTTCGAGCCTGGCGGAGAGAATGGATGACTGTAAGTCCTTGAAAATTGGACGGGAATGAACTGTACCATGATCCTCAGCACCAGTCATAAAAATAATGAAATTGTGAATTCTGCTCAGTGCTCCTCGAACACTGTAAAAACAATCTTGACTTGCCTACAGTCCAAAGGACAAACCTTGTGTTAAGCAGACTAAATTTCCTCAACATGTGATGGTTGTCGGATGTGTCGCCAGCGAGGGCGATGTAATACCTCCGTATTTTTTCGCAGAGGATCTCAAGCTCAATTCAGATAAAGGGTTGCCGACGGTAGACTAAACTGTGGCAGCAAGATTCGTCTCTACGTCGCGCCTTTGGAAAAAATTAGAGATGGTCATCGGAGAATTTTAACGACTTCGCCAGTCCCAATGTACGTTCTCCAAACTCCCCGGAACTGAACCCAATGGAGTATTATTTATAGAGAGCATGAGAAAGAAACCAATGTGGTGTCAGTGATACAAAAGAACAGCTGTCCGACAGAACTACGGCAGTTTTTGAGACCCTACCAAGGGAAATTGTAAAATTAGCTTGTTTCAGGTTCCGGAGCCGGATCTAGCGTGTAATCGAATTCTAATGGTAATTTTTTCGATCTTCCCAAGTGAAATTTGTTGATGCTGGAATATCTGAGTCATTAAAATATATTTTCACCAGTCACTTTCTGATATTGCCAAGAACTTTCTTTTTCCTAAGGAAACTGTCAAATTTATCCTGAACACCATGTATATATAGTACCACGATTTATTCATTCAATCAAAATGAAACCCGGAATACTTCATTGAGTTGAAGACCCTGTTTTAAAACTTTGATAGCTCAACTTCACAGAATAAGCAGATCTATGAGTAAGGGATACGCACCTAGAATCATAGCAATAATGGTGATAACTTTGTGCTTGCCGCTGCGGTCAGCCAGGTAGCCGGACACCGCTGGTCCCCACAGCGACGTGATGGGGAGCACCGAGTTGATCCACGTGATCTCCTCGTGTGTCATGCCCAAGTGCTTCATGTGCAGCGTCAAGAACGGCAGCAGGCATCCCAATGCTGTGAAAATTTTCAAACTTCAGTACCAGTCAAATGATAACAGCAGGTCTTCCGTGATTGGAAACAACAAAAAATTATACACTGATTACCTCTGTACCTCGTCTTTGTTCAGAATTTGTCAACTACGCCTATCAAAAAATGAAAGGGATTATCGTTTTCGCTGATATTTAACATCGTTTCTGAAAATGACTTTTAAGCAAACGGAACGATAGGGGCACATACAGCAAAAACATAAAGTTTTATTGTTTCACAAAACACTACATTTCATGTGCACTTCATGCGTGCATAAAACCGTTCCTCGATGGTGCTTCTTGAGAAGCCAAGGTAGCAGTTACTGAGAGACTTGTATTCTCCTCTGTTACACAAGAACTCGTAAATTACATTGGCTTTCTCTAGACTACTGACCGATGATCTGCAAATATAATTATTTTATTTCATTCTGATATTTAATAGAAAGACAAAATAAATAATGGCAACATCCGTCCAGGTGTTCCATTTGGTCTCGACTATTGTATGATAAACTGTGGTCTTGTAGTGAAATTAACTGATTTTTTGTTCATATTAGTGTACCGATAAAACCTAGTTTTAGAAATTTTGGCTAATGTATAGTTTCTATTTCATCTCTGAATATTATGAAAGCTACGAAAGTTTATTTTGCATTTAGTTTTTAGTTTTTCACCGTTGAACATAAGTAGTTTTTACGAAGATGATTACAAACTAGTTGGAAGTAAGTGCGAAACTTGGTGAGCAGGGTACCCGTTAGCTCAGAAGCAAGGGTAGGTTGCACGTAACAAACCACGGATGAAAAAGCCGTCAAGAAACTGGTCTAAAAAATTATAGGTTTGAAATGTGTTCCGAGAGTGCATTTATGTTGTTTTACCAGGTACAAAGTACTGGTAGGAAGAGCTTGGAAAGATTATTTGAGGAACGGATGGTCAGCAAAACAGGATAGGACTGGCTAGAATTGACCGAATTAGAAAAGGTGCAGCCGAATACAGGAATCTTTCACGAATCATTTTCCAAAATTATTGTTAAATAAGAGGATAGAGTTTAGTCAAGAGAAGGGATTCAAACGACTCGGGGGGTAGAATGATTCTCTAGCCTGACAATTTGATGTAATAGAAACGAGCCAAGATAAAAAACAAACAATAACAAAATGAAGTCGGCAAATTTTCTTGATTCATTGGAAACCTTCATCAAAATTAAATTGAAATTAATGAAAATCAGCAAGTTCTTTCATTCACTGGGATGGGTGAGCAAAATAAACATTTTCAACATAGTGCAAAAAATATAAACATGAGGAAGCTATATCAAACTGGGATAATACTCAACCAGTAAAGAAGAAAAATCTCCATTAAAATCAGGGCTTGCAAGGAATTTTCCGTTCTTTTTGAGAGGACAAATACTGCATCACCAAAGAGGATTTGAATATATTAATTATTTGTATGAAAAACGGAGAAAAACATCGATAAGTATAACGGAAGGCGAGTGATTAAACACTGTAATTGAAACTAGCAATAAAAATACATGTGAATGAGATTTTGATAATGTCGAGCTTATGGAAACAAAGACAATTGTCGAAGCCTGAACTTGGCGCATGTAAATCTTTCTTGCACTTTTTTTCCACGCCAGCCAAAGAGTAGCCAAAATTTTAAGACCTTTCAAAATTCAACTAGCCTGTAAGCCAGCGAGCACCTTAGGCAGAGTGGCGGTTCTCTCAAAGATAAAATTTATTTAAAATAAAATAAAATGAAGATATGTATTAATTGAGTTGTCAAAATTGTTATAATATATACTGTTTTTTTATTTATTAGAATAAAGGACGCCCAGGATCCATATTGTAGGTTAAAATTGGTAAACATCCACTGGGTTTTAGATTTATTACCCAAGCTTTCGCAC
>VOMN01093890.1:0-13158 GCA_014899125.1 Orchestia grillus
GTGCTCAAGTGTCTAGCTATCGTGAGAGAGCTGGCCACGATACTCAGTGCTACGGCTCGACTGCCCAGACTTACAGGGTAAATATATTGTACATAACACGTACTCAAGAAGCGTTGAGCGTCGGGTAAACTCAACAAGTCTAAAGGAGCCTAAGAAAAGAGTCTGGTCGTACAATCTTCGGATTTTGATCTTATATTTAACAGAATTAACGGATATATGTAATCTAGTGTCGATTTTTCTTCGCGTAGTCTGCTCGTTACTAAGCGCGAACCCATTGAGCGGACGCAAAAAATCGCCATAAGTAAAAAATTCGGTCACGCGCCATAGTCGTTTCCGCGGTTAAAAGTCAGTTGACTTTGGGTCTGGGTTCCAGTGGAAAGGTACTATATATGTAGGAAAAATGGCATGTAGCAACCATTCGGTACTTCCCACGGTGCGATCGCAATGAAAATTCGCAGGCACCTAGAGCTCACAATTCTAAGACATCACAGGAATATCTTTTTTCCGAGTTCCCCCAAAAAAGGCCCCATTTGGGGAAAACCCCTCAAAAAATCGGGTCCACGGAATCTGCCTGTAATTATTTCTCTTACGACTTAGAGCTCTCAACTTGGAACTGTTTGACGGAGAACTTGTGCAGCCAGCTCTAGAAGATTTTTGGTGGTGGTAGCTTGAAAAAAATATCAATTTTTCTTGAAAAAGTTAAACCTCAAAAAAATTACTCTTTTTCTGTCGAACATTTTTGACTCGCTCGGACGGAGAAAAAAGCCCAAACTTCGATAGAAGCAACACTTCGCAAAGGTCTCAAATGTATCAGGACCCCAGGGCACTGGGCGCAACCGTTGGGCTACAGGAGCCCATTTAAAATCTGTTACGAAACTGCTTCCAAATTTTTGGGAGTTGGGGGTCTCGCACAGAAAAATTTGCAAAGAACAAAATGTGAGTGTCGAAGCGGAATGCTCAAAACTTTTCAGCCAGAAGTGTAGCTGATAGTTTTCGAGTTGGGACGGATGGACGTTTTTTGTTTTTTTTTTCGAGGGTATTCGGCGGTTTTGCCCTACTTCCGTGCACTTTTCATGAGTCGCGACGGAAATCTTCCTAATGCGCCTTTCTAAGACACATTCGCGTGTATTTTTTTGGAGACGGTAGCTCGAGCCATTTTCGAGATAACGGCCTTTTTCTGGAAATAAGTTGTGCGTTCAATAACCTTCATTGGCAAAGAACTCGCAAGTTTTTCAGTTTACGATAGCGAAATGGCTATGAGAAGGTGTGCTATTTTACGCCCAAGCAGACAGTGTGCAGTTCGTTCTTGTAGGCATAGAACTTTCAGGGTTATAGCCAAAAAACGGCATTTTAAAAAATTCGATCTAAGAGGGGCCCTCCAAAAAATGTTAGAAAGTCCACGGTATGTAGGTTATAACATTTCACTTTGGTTTTTGAAGCCCCATTTGACCGACTAGCCGGTGATTTTACGAAATTTTTAATGCTCCATTAAAAAGAGTGAGCTCACAAATGATGTCGTTTGACTCTCGTTCACAATAGCGAATTTTGTTACAATTTACACACGTTGAAAGTTTATCGGTTCTCAAGCCGCTTGCAAGGCTTCTAGCTGTCTCTCATGGCCCATGACAGTGGAAGCGCGTGAGGGAAACATATTTGATGGGAGAAGAAGTCTCTTCTAGTCGCTTGCTTCCCCACCAAATTGGGGTTCAAAAATGTTTCACCTCTTTTCAGCGATAATTTGAGTAACTAGGAGCGTTCCCACAGCGTTTTTCATTGAGATGAAATGTGTTCCTGACTGTCGATTCACCCTTTAGCAGTATAATTTTCTCGAATTTCCGAGAGAAAAAAATTTTGGTCAGAATTTGCCGAAGTATTTTCGAGAGGTGCTCAAGGGCAGAGGCGGAAGCGTTCACATTTTTCGCATATTGGCGTTGATTTTTTGGGAGGTTACTTCTGGGATTGAGCAATGAAATTTAGGTCAATGATAGCCTAGGTACTGTGCTTTATTTCTTAATGAAAACAGGGGGCTAGCAGGATGCAAAGCGATCATTTGCAAGCGTCCAAGTGAGTGCATTTGTAATTTTAACGTCCCGAAATCGACCCGAAATGACAGTAGAATTGCATTTTTGCAAGGAGAACTTCTCAATGGGGAAGAACTTACGAAAAATACTTTTGCCCCAAAAAATGCATAAATTTCATAAAATTAGGTCACTCACTCAAATGAGTACTCACTGTGAGTGGAGCGCGATTTCAGGCTCCCTAGGTGCTAAAACTTGATGTACAAGTGCGGGGCATTGGGTTCAAATTTTTGACGTGGTTTTTAGAGCTTAAGTATTCAAAACGGCCAATTGCAGAACTATTAATGGATAACATTTTAAAATTCACTGAATTCGTAACATGAATGAGTTTAAATCTATTTGTCGTTTAAAAAATTGGCATTTGTTGCGAGGAACGCTAGAAAATTATCAAATCAAGAAAAACCGATAATTTGAGGAAGAAAAGGGCCTCAATGAAGATTTTAACTCAGCTGCGAGTAAAAAATAGACCAGAAGTCGCTCGTTCCTGTAAGTCGCGGTGGTGATGCAACCCGTTGCCCAGATCAGGATCATTTGGTTGACGGAGCCCAAAAGGATACATGGGGAATAAAAATCCCCAACTTGATTTTTTCTCTCAAATCTAATAAAATCATTTCATGGCTTAGTTAGAGGTTCTAATTTGGAGACAATTTGCTTCGTGATGAGTTACTCATTGAAATAGTTTGTACGTTAAAAAGGCATGCCACGTTTTTTCAGGCCATAATGAAATGGCAGCCATCACCGACCTGATGAACCGTACCTCATTTGAGTGAAACTTTGAACTACCATATTTATGACGTTGCATTCAACGTAGAGACACCAAACTTAGACAGCTGTTGGACATGTATCAGTGCAGTGTGTTGGTACAGATTGCAGTTGGTAGTCTAAAAAATTAAGAATAAAATAGGGATAAAAGAATAATGGAATAATGCGAATTTCTCACCAAATATGGTAGCTAGGAGTCTTATTTTGGGCTCAAAAGAAACGGAACCAAAAACACAACGTGAGTGAGAAGTGTGTTTGACACACTCAAGAAATACGTATAACTTTTTGCGAAATAGTTTCAGAAATCATCATTTCCTGCTTAAAAGGAGGGAGACCAATTTCGATGGAATTTTTGAGGCCAAACATCAAGTGATTGCTCATCGAACATTTGCAACTCGAAAAGTCTCCCAGTTTAGTTTCCTGGGACGGTATCTTAGCGCACACCGGGAATTAAAAGACCTTTTTGGTCACTCTGTGTAGTGTGTTCTCGGTTATTGATGGGGAAGTAACTATTGCTCCATTTCGAATTTAAAATTGAACCACGGGACGTCCTGACTAAACGAAGGGCGCAAAGCGGTCCCGAGACAAGCATTTAAATCACCCAATGTCGTAAATAATTTCGGCGCGAACGCGCCTTATGATACTATTTCCGTCCGTGTGTATGGTGACAGATGGATGGAAAATAGGGTGCCCTTTTGGATTGACAAATATGTTGTGTTTTCAGAGGCAAGAACTGCAATGAAGGTAGATTGGCGATTCGAACTACCTTGGTGCACAGATTTTCATGGAATATTATAACGATATTTAAGATTTGTGGGAACATTGTTCATAGGTGAATTGGGTTAATCGTATAGTCATGTGTATGCGTTTCTTTTATGGAGTCTCGTTATCATTCATTGGCGATGGTTGGATTTTTCGGTTCTTTCAGCATGTGATTTGAATGAATTTAAATGAGAATGAACGAGATCATTTGGGCAGGGAATCCCGATTACATGTCCTGAGGAAAACATGCAAACATGGTAGTGTTGGAAACCTCGTAGGTGCTGAGGATTGACAAGGAGGGTACCTTTCTTGTGCATCACTGGCGAAGTGGAAAAAAGAATTGACTGACGCGTCTCTAATTCGAAGTACATTGTTGTTTTCCAGCATTGTGTTTTAAAGTTGTAATATAAGAACGTGCATTCTGTAATATATTAGTGTAAATAGGAACAAGGTAATTTCAATCAAGTTTGTAGAATTGTATGTAGGGGGCAATGTTGGTAACGATGAGTGAATAGAATGTTGGTTGCGTTGGAAGTATAGTGGCGACATTTTTTCATGGGAATTGATAGGTGCCAGGTTTGTGTAGTGTCGAGTTACTCCATAGATTATGAGAGGACGAAATGTAATGTCTGGAGGGGTTATCTTGTATCATTCATATTCGTAACATGGAGGAAGAGGCATGACAGTATTGAATGTTTGAGATTGCCGTTTTGAACTAATATAAACCAATGATTGTGGTTTGAACAAATTTTTGAAGCTGCGGTTTTGAAAGTGTTTTGTGTGATATGAATTACATATAGATACCTAGAGAGAAAATAATAGTTATGCAATGATTAAGGTAGGGATTCGTTGTGTAAGGTTAGGCTAGGGTAGGCTAGGCTAGGTTAGGTTATTTTAGGTTATAAATATATAAAAAAAGACGTACGATTGGGGATGGTTTGCTATGGTAAATATTCTTTATTTTAGATGTAGTTTATGAGAAAGAAAAGAATCGCGACTTTGCTTAAAAGATTTAGCTATTGAAAGGGGTTTGCGAGAGTGGGCATGCCGTTTGATTGTTGTTGTTTGTGTGTTTGAGACGAGTGCATTTGTTTTTGAAAAGGGTTCGAACTCGAATGCTTCTGGTTTAAAGCACCCACTACTTGTGTTAACTTACAGTACTTGGTTGTTCAGAGCTCGTCATTGACCTGTCATCATACACGTTCAATCCGTCTAGGATTAAGGGCGGTATTCAGCTCCTCTAGAGCTACTAGTGCGATTATGTGAGGCGCTTGCATACTGGTCATTGTTTCCGTGTTCTAGTTGTAGATATTGGTCTAACTTGTTGGTTGTGCAACTCCTAAAGCTCCTGAAAGATTACTGTCCAATTAATTTCTAAATTTACTTTGAATCTTGAACTCGTTTCCTTCAATCCCCACTCAGAGCATATAGAAACACGCGCCTAGACAATTCGGAAACACGCTACCACAAATGTTTAAATCCAGTACCTTGAGATGAACTTATATTGACATTGGATAAAACAGTCAGCTTTACGTGATCTGAACTCACGGCATCATTGCCCTTTTGAGCACGTTCAGAGATGCAGCTTCTCGCCACTAGCCCACTCCGTCACGATAAAAACTTGAAAATTATTAAATTATACTCAATCACGTGACGGTAAAATTTACTCATTATGAATGATCAACAATTTTAAAATTGATGAACTAATGGAACTTAGTTTTCATTTGAACTCATTTTTTCTAGAGAAATTTGATTTCCGCTAAGAGGAACTTGAAATCAACTTCGAGAAATTGGAACTTCAATTGGACGAAAACTGACCTTAGTTTTCAGAAAATTGAATTTTTTTGGAAGTAGAAATAGTAGAGTGTTGCATTTCCCTGTTCTATGTATTTAAGGCGTATTCTTTAAATGCACTTTTTACTCACAGAAAGAGTGAGAAGTTACACGGAGCGAGACCTGGCAAATACGGCAGATTTAAGAGACTCATGATCCACGAATAGAGAATAAAATTATGTCACGAAATAATCTGACTATGGCCAGCCTTTTTAATGTAAAAGTTTGTGTGCCTATGTCTCTGCAAAGCAATGTCGTGTATTGCTTTAGATGTGGACAGTGTGATACTATTTATTGCAGAGATGAAGCATTATCTGCACACGCGCACTGTGGACCGTACGGGAATATGGTCACACTCACTGGCAACTCCTAGTTTCACCACTTAACAGCAGTATTAGAAATCATGCAGTGGAATCAAACCATCTTGTACTTACGAAGAATTTTAGTCAGAGTCTTCGTTCACTGCAGATGTAAAATTGGTCAAAAGCATTTTTATTCAAGAACTTCGCCTGTCTCTCAATGATCAGGATAGCTCCGTGGTAATTAAAATTTTACACTAACCGGTTGAATGCAAAGGTCAACTGTTTCAACGCTCTCTTCTTTCATTAAATTTCAGCAGCTTAGCAAATATCTATCTATTCTTATTAAACTTGTATATTTTCTATATTTTTACACGCTACTAAAATCTAGCATAGAATACACTTGAAAACTTTAGATTTCGACTTATCTTTTAGAAACAGTACGTTTCCTCTTGCCATCATATTAACTTTTACAATAAAACTATGCAATATAATCAAATACAAGACGAGTAAAATATTTGAGAGGCAATATATTCTACTGAACTTACTCATCTCAAACAGCTTTTTGTGAGTTGTCAAAAAAATGGCAAGATATTTTTAAAATTGAAGATAATAGCATTGATATTACTAGAAGCAATAATGTGAATGGAAGGTACATAAATTCCCCATACAACTGGAGGGCTAGCATGCTATATATGCATAAAACAATCAACGATGAATATGAAACTGTTCAATTTCATTATTTTTTGGCCAACGGCAAGCTATGTTTGTTGACTCATTAGGTATGTAAATGAATACATTCGAAGCCATTAAACAGCACTAACCGCATGACAAGCATCCTGCAGAGTAGCATTGAAAGAAGACACTAGCTCGGTTGGCAAGTCTTGGATAAAGCCAATGGTGTCCAGCAGCACACAGTTAGACCCACACGGCAAAGAAAAGCCGTGAGCAGTTACGTCCAATGTTGCGAAGAGTTGTTCCTTACCCTGGACACTGCTATCGCCGCTCAAGCTGCTGATCAAGGATGTCTTCCCTGGAATTTTATTAGCATCAAAAACACTTCAACAACAACTAACTTCATTTAACAAATATATTGTGATTCATAACCACAAAGCAAACAAATAACTATTTTAGGTATGAAGCTTAGATGCCATCACAAAGGGTGAGACGAAAGCCGTACAACAAATACTGTCTATTACAAGTTCACAAAAAATAATCAAATGATTTAAAATAATAAAATTTGTTTAAATAAATTATTTCAAATTAATTAAATAATGAAATTTGTTTGAGCTAGTTCACCATCGTCTTAAGATAACACGTGTATAGTTTCAATGAACTAATTCTTCCCACTTCACTACCGCCTTCAAACTTTTTGTAGTTCCCTCCACTGCTACACGTACCACATTCATCAGTAATTTAGCTCATTCTCGCTATATGATAGTTTTAACGCTTCCAATTTTGTACGAGGTTTTCTGTACACATTCCGTTCCAAAACAGACCACAAGAAAAAGTCCATTGGATTCAGACCCGGGATAAATGAAAGCTATTTTTCCTTCCTTCCTCCCTCCTTCTTTAAGATATCCGAAACATTGTCTCTGAGCCATCCTTGTACTCGTACGGAAAGTGTGAGTGGGTGTTCGATCCTGTTGGAAAAGAAATTTACCTCCTTGGAACATGGTTTTTCAAGGGTTCTTCACCACTGGCTCCAGAACATGCTCATTGAAAGTTTTAACGTGAATTTGTACTCCTTGAAGGCAGAAAAAAACACAGAAAAAACCCTTTTACAGAGACTCCTGCCTAGACCATCATTGACGCAAGTTTTTGAGCTCGGCAAACATTTCTGATGTTCTCAGATATTGCTGAGAACTCTTTCATTTTGATGATTGAAAGCTTGTTCAAAGGTGAATTTTTTAATCAGTGAACACCGAAGAGTCAACACCAGAAGGTACGAGTTGGGGCATCCAAGAGCGACTACTTTTGAATCATTTTTCACTTGAGGAGTCGTAATGGAATGATGTGTCTCAATTTTAAAGAAGAAAGTCCCAAGTCTCTTTTCACCACGTAACTAACAGATTCTCTCGATACACAGAGGTGGGTAGCCATTTTCCTCACGGACCTCCGGGGATTTCTTGAGGCAACCTTCTTATTGATGTTCTGGATTGTTGAGCTTCTTGTGGTCACTTCTGGTGCGATATTTTACGCCACCAGTCTCCTTATAACGTTGGATTGTGTGGTATACGAAGCTAACGCTTGTTTTTGATAATTTGAGGGTTTACAAAACTTAGTTTCAGACTTCCCTGCCCTCTGAAATTCAACGATGGAAGACCGTTGAATTTCCATACTGTACTGAAATAACTCGCTCAACGGCGGACGAACTTTTACACTGAGTCCAAGTTGATCCGAAACACCATTAAGTCTTAAAATCTTACATGTGTTACCTTACTACTTTAAAAATGAAATAAATCAATTGAAATAAATAAATGTTGAAATTTATTGTAGAACTTTTGTCACCATGTGTGTAGCTTAAATGACACTAAAGTTCCAAAGGATTGGCCAGAGCTTAAGTAACATAAAAGTTTTCCCTAAGGATGCCAGTCAATTGTCCCAGCATTCGGTGTAATTGGGGACACTTGCAAAAATTTTCAAAAACAAGCTTCAAAACTATATTTTATACTGATAATTTAATCTGGCTGTACATGTGGTTGTAGCAACGGACAAAGTGAGGGGCAATGAATGGACGAATTCTTTGACCTTTTCGATATTTTAGAAATGGCTGAAATCTAATCTGTGCAGCATGGTGCCAAAGACTTGCGCATGAGACGAATTGCTGCAAAATTCATTCACCAATTGTTTACTTCTGATCGACAGTGGCTCATGTCATGCAAAATTCCAGTGAATACTAGTCACCTGGAACATAAATATTTTACTAATTTGATAGACTAATACATGCGTTTAATTGACAAAAATCCTTATTTAATATTTTATAGGAGGTACCTCAAATTACCCCAGGTTGCAGAAATGGCTGCCATTTTTTACAAGAGAGGTGGATAATTGCAGACAATGGGGTTCCACAGCACACTTCCATATACATGCAATATAAAAATCGATGTTCTTAGATTTTCTCCTCAAATGTTAGCATGACAAGCATTGAAAAATTAAGAAAATAATTTTCGAAATTTTGTGTTTTCAACTTAAACAATTAGAATTTTTACAAAATCAAATACAGAGCAAAAATATTGAAATGTATTGCAAAATTTTTTAGATTTGAAAAATTCCATTCAGTTTAGGCAATCCGGTTTTTGCTATGTAGTGGGGAGGGGGGCCATCACATCAAATTATTATGGGCATTCCTAATAGTCTCGCACGAAGGTCTTTCGAATACACTCGACTCAAAATGGTTTGATGGGGTCTCTAATCCTGGCATAAATTAAAGTTTATGAAAATTTATAAGCCATATTTCATTTCCACGTTTCAATTTAGGCCTATTTCTGCAGTGTGCAACACTGCTAGTTTTAAACAAGTCAAATTTTTAGTACCAGTTTTGAATCCTCTAACAACTAATGAGCTGACCGTCAACACTGCTGTTACGTCTACGTAAAGCATAAAATGTTTCAAGAAGTCCCAAACAGAATCAGGGCTTCTTTTAGTATCGAAAATTTGTTTACCAATGCGTCTCTTAAAAATTATTGGCAACGTCTCAATTCTTTGTATTGTAATTATGACTATTCCTATTATCTTATCAGCGATATCTTATTATGAGCTTGACAGAACTAACTTCTACGAACTAACAATGGAGTGATCTTCAAAAAGTTTTTGATTACGAACGATCAATTCAATTGGAATTTTCTTCATTTTCAAGATTCCAATGAATCAACGACTCAAGCAGAATGACGATTTGCGTAGTTACGTGTATTGAATTCAGCTTCCAGATGATATGCTGTCGAATAAACTGAAAAATAGAAATAGGTAGATTCAATGTTGACACTATGCTTTAAAAATTCAGCTATCAATCGTAAAATGGGTCGCATTTCCACAACAAATGTCATTCAACTTCAGAAAAACAGTACTTTCTGTTCTACTCTGGCGATTTACATCCATTGTGGGGTGTTGTGGAATGAAACACAATAAACGAAGGATAAATGCATAGCTGGAGCAATTTTAAAAATGCCAATATGGGACACTCCCATGGAGCACATTCTGTGTTTGATATCTACTAGCCTAAGGCTCATATCCCAAGGTTCCTTTTTCTTCTCTTCATATCACTCAAGAACATGCTATACCACACTTATTCTTTTCCTTATGGTATTTTAAATTTCTGAAAATTGTTTTCCTACACTCATCTGTTCTGTCCTTTTTGCAACAGATGATAAAATTATGGTTTTAGTTTCTGTTTCTCGTTTAATATTTCCACTGATGAATGCGTCAATTAAACCTTTTCATGTGCAAGTAACTCATTTTTCCATCATTGTTATCAAATTGACTAGAATTCAAACACACAGTAAAAGACAAGTTGGAACTCACCAGCATTTGTATAGCCAACTACAGCAACAGAAGGAAGGTCAATTTGACGGCGTTGGAGTCGAATGTGATTTCGGTGATGAAGCAATTTTTTCAGAGCTGTTTGGAGCGAACGGACACGTCGATCTATGAGGTTTTGTTCAGTTGGTTGTTTTGTCAGGGACCTGTAAACATTGATCAACGTTAGCATGAAGAGACAAATTCAAATAGGAAATTCATATTTTATCTCAGTTCAGAAAAAAGCACACTGCACTATTTCAAGCGAACATCTAGGTGTGCCAACTCAATTGAGTAAGAAAATTTAACATATTCCTGTTCATACAAATACAAAAACTATGACACAAAATGGGATACAGATTAATATGCAATGAAGCACTGAGAATTAACAGTTTATCAAAAATACAGTATATTCAAGCCCATTATATTATAGTACAGCACATGTAAACGTTTCAAGAATTCAAGACAATTTCTCATCTAAGTAGTGCAACGGATAAAATTAGCTGTTGTTGGTTGCTAGAAATTTGTTCACATTACGACACCCAAAATGATTACTTCTATTAAATATTGGTGGCCCAGTTCTGCTTACATAGTTTAGGTATACAACAGAAACATTTGAGAATAAACACCCGAACAAGGTTGAAAAAATAGGAGTATGACGACGTTTTATACAATAAAGAACCATTAAAGAAAATTTTGAAGTAATGAAAAAATACTTTGAATCAAAAGAGAACTATCGCTGGATGAAACACGCCAGTCGTGTGATGTATGATACATGAACCGTCACCGGCTGAGGCACGATAGTCTACATGCAGGATACACCAAATGCAGGGGTGTAGGCAGAATATACCTAATGAGAAGGGACGAACCATTAGCAACAGAGTTTTACAATACATAACTCTCAAAATGTCGGAGGGCAATAAAAGCAAGCATGGCTGCAAAGCCGGAGCCAGAGTTTGTGGTGCAAGTATGGATCTCCAGACTAGATCTTATGAGAGGAAGACCAAAACGCTCAGCATTCCTAATAAAATAGAATTTTAGGATATAGTAATACATAAGATATGCTGCTAAGATATAAGCAACCATACCCTACATGGTTCTCTAACAAGGACAGCCATAAGGTATGATGAGCTTCGACCATGAAAAATCACGGGCCAACCATAAGCCTTCCAAAAACGATACCAACGATGGTAACATCGCATCTGTATATGGACCTTTGAGAACGTTCCGATTTGAAAATCAGACGTGTTGAACGGGGGCATATAAACGAGAGGTACCTTGGAAGCATAATCAGACGGAGGGCATTTAGGTTGAGGCAATGTGTTCAGCAGAGGTAACAAAATTAAACCTAAGGAGCTTGAGAAGATCATCTGGTAATATGATCCTAGGATTCTGTTTCATATCTCATTGTTGTAGACCAGGGAATAAAACTTGTAATCTATTAAAACAAACTTATGTAAACTTGGGTCAGTGTCGCGTTTTACTAAGTTCAGTTTATTTAAAAGGCAACCAGTAAGTGTGGATAATCTGTCGACAGCCTTGTGGGTAGTGATGTAATTGATCAAATGAGAGGCGTGACGGTCAAGCGAGTCATGAGCGCGAAGTACTCGGTTGTCTGAGGGAAACTTTTGAATTTATTTGATTGGCTGTTCAGAATCAAGATTATTGACTCTCTCATTACTCATTCAGAGCAGGAAGGAGATTAAAAAAATTATTTGCCATCTCATTCTTAGTGAACTTGCAATGGAAAAAAAAGATTTACCTAGTATCAGTCAGATTATTAAAGAGGGCCGAGATAAAATTTCGAGTGAAATATTCGAAGCATGGTTTTTGGGTGTTTAACAGCCATAAATGTATTAAAATTTCGGGCAGCAGCTGTGGTCAATGGGGTGGGTCAAGAGTGCGGGGAACAATTTCCACCTCTTCATATTTGTGGAGACCTAAGCATTCTATTGCTGTTAGAGTGGGGTTCTGCTGGCCCGTATTTGTTGACAAGTATGTGCAATGTTCGATCACCCATTTGAAGTCATGGGAGGATGCAGTGTTCAAATTTTTCACATTGTTTTCTTCATTTTAATACTATATTGCAATAAACTCAAAAAAGTGATCTTCACCATCCTATTCAACTTATTTGGTACGGTGCTTATCCCTCAAGTTCTGATGCGTCTATTACAAAAAACTGCGTCATCTATCGGGCGCATTTATGATTTTTTGAAGATAGGTACAGCATTTGAATTTTTTAAATAAAAACCAACACCCCTCTCTTTACATGCTATGCATTATCATGTGTAATGAAGCGACCTACAGTTTGTAACAACCATTGTAATCAATATTTGAATTCTGGAGAAAATTTTTCCATCAAATAAAGAAAAATAATTCTCTTTCTTCATCTAGCTCTCTGGTAAAATAAAAAATCAATTGTTCTTGTTTTGAAATGGCTCTAGTCATATAGTTTGTGTCCAACAATAATTAATCATACCTAATCCAACAAGGAATTTCAATGTGAATAAAAGGCTTCTTAAAAATTTACGTGGCTCAGAAGAACTTGAGGAAATTCCGATTGCAGGGTAATTTGCAACCTCTGATATTGACGTGACTGGGACCGTCTGGAAGGCGTAACCAATGGTGGACAGAGGTGCTAGGCAGCTAGTAATATTCCAGTTTCAGCCTATTCTGTGATTGTTAATTTGTGAATTTGACTGGACTGTGAAAATTCAGCAGCGGTCTCTGTAGTATCTCGAGCTGCTGGGAATAATCTAATAATCAGGGAATGTGTTCTCTTTCTATACATTGAGTTGCATGATTTCATTATTAATTTTGGTTTCTGATTCTTATTTATCCCAATGATGATTTTGTTTAGTTAATTGGCAAGTTTTATTTTGATATTGATATGATTCAGCTTATTTTTG
>VOMN01093891.1:0-27651 GCA_014899125.1 Orchestia grillus
TTTCCCTAGTGCTTCGGTTATCATCCTTTGTTGTTCGAGGAGCCGTGAGAGACATGACCTTCCTTTTCGAAAACCTTGCTAATGCTCGTTGAAAATACCAGTGTTTTCAAAGTACCGCACCATATTATTACCAATTATTTTTGTAAATTTTATTACCTAACATATCCATCACCACGCAGACCCTACCGCACTCGTACACACACCCCTCGTCCACAGCCTAGCTCGATAGTGGTGTAGCACTGGTTTACCCCGGTTACTTTATGTTGGCTCGGGGGACTTCAACAGACCGAGGTGACCCTCACTCACACACTGCTACTAAATCGGCAGTCACTCCCACCGGTCAAGACCTTATCCATCCGACTGGGTTAGCCAGGCATTCACAATCACTCTCCATTTATCTCTATCTATTGGCCATCTTCTTGCTTCTTTCATAAACATACTTCGGTTACTCACGCCAGCTTTCGCCCAGTCCATCCAAACAACTTTTGGTTTACCTCTCACCCTCCTTCCACTTGCGACTGACTTCAACACTGTTCCACCAGTTGCTTCTCATTCGTTCTCTCCATAAGCCCGAACCACCTCAAAACGTTACAATCAACTCTACCAATTATTCTCAGTCACTCTCAAACCCCATGTTTCTGATCCATACGGCACTGTAGATAAGACCAAAGTTTCATATAATCTTCACTTAGCATTTAAACCTTCACACTTATTTCATAACACAATCTCTAATGCTCTCACATGTGACATCTTTTTCTCACTCTCATTTTCACCTCTTCACCTGGTTCACCATTAGAAACTACACACGCTCATATGTGTTGAAAGCAACTTAGTTCTTTCAACATCTCTGTATTCAGCGTTACTTCCAACCCACCAACCATCCCATCTCTCGAAACCCTTATAGCTTTACTTTTGCCCACATTCACACACAATTTCTATCCGTTATTTACCCTATCAAACACTTCCACTAGTCTACACAATTTCTCTATGGAATCAGCTACTAGAGCAGTGTTATCCGCAAAAATGAGCTAATGCACCTCATACATTCTACTACACTCATCTACCAGCCCTAAACCTCTACCTTACATTCTCGCATTCACCTCTTTCAAAACACATTAATATCCACGGGGACATCAACACCCCTGACGAAATCCCTCTCTCACCTCAAATAATCAACTCATTTCCTTCCCAATTCTAACACAAGCTCTACTACTTCTGCACAGCTTCAATTAATTTTCCCCCCACTGTACTCACTTTCATTACCTCCCACAACGCTCTTCTATCAGCTCTGTCATACGCCTTTTCAAGACCCATGAATGACCAGAATAAAACCTTACCTTTTGCCGAGTACTTTTCACACACATGTCGTACTGTAAACACCTGTAAACACCTAATATACACATCCTCTACCACAATGAAAACTGCACTGTTCTATCCCACTCTCCATCCGTTCTCTTATGCGATTTACCAACTCTACCGCACAGTTTTCCAGAAACACTCAAAAGACTTATACCCCTTGAAAACTGCACTCCCACCTATCCTCTTTACCCTTGTACAGAGAACAACACACGCACTCTTATAATCTACGGGGACAACGCTCGCCAGGAAGCATATGATAAATAAACGCCCCAACCATTCGATTGTTATTTCACCTCCTTCCTTCAAGCATTCTGGAGACCAACCGATCCTATCCCGATGCTTTCCCCGATTTCGTTCCCCTCAGCACCATCTCCACCTCCGCTCTTGATATCCGTTCTTCATTCCATCTAAATAGCACCGACATTCTCCGCTCGCCTCCAGTGGCAGCAATCACTACATCTCTGTAGTGCGTCTCGTTCAACAATTGTTCGAAATATTGTCTCTCTAAAACACTCACATTCACTCTCAATAATTCCACACTCAGTCTTGGTAACTAATTCAAAATACTTTCTTATTTTCTCTCGTACTCATACTTTTTCCATACCTCATTTAATTTCCAAGCTTTCACTACCTTGTGTTCACCTTCCTCTTTTTGCTGACGTAACCACGAGCCAGCTACTCTAACTTTCACCTAAACCGGGAAATGATCAGACCTACCATCAGCTACCTCTCTCAACACATTCAATCTAGCAGCTGCTCCTCAATCATTCTCTTACTCACCACTACTTAATCCATTAATGCTCTATCACTTACTCTTCCATCATCCACTAGAACCCACGTATACTTTGAGAGAGATCGATGCCTGATACGTAAGAGAGCGAAAAAAAAGAGTTTGACACAACTTGTGTCTCGATAGAATAGGATGAAAAAGGATAAAAATAAAAAGTTTCCTTCAACTAACCCGGAATTAATTTGACTTTTGACTTGCTGTTCTATCAGGAAGTTTGTGAGGAATTTACTCTAGTACAAAAATACTTCAAGTTTAACTCTTTACAGAAGTAGTGCCAAGTTTAAGGTTTACGTTAAGAAAAAAGAACCAACGACCTTTGAAATAATTAATCATTATTAAAGTAGTTGTTGAATAGATTCTCACTTCATTTAAACTGATACAAATCCCGTTTGTAAAATTATTTCTATCTTGAAGTAAAAATTAATTGAATTATTTTTCAACCTCTTCTCAGGACATCACACGAAGGTCAAAATCTTTGTGTGATGTTATGCGGTGGAAATATTTACATAATTATCTAAATAGTTCTGTCCTTCCAAAAAAGTGATATCAGAACAAGGTCATAAGAATATAATGGATTTTTGGGTGCATCGATGTTTCCCAATTGAGCCCTTACTGGTCATAAATGGCTAAAGAAGTTACGTGAGGATGAGCATCAACGTGTTGGAGCATGAAACTACGAGTATTCTGTTGCCAAAAAAATACGCTTTTAGGCTGAAGCAAAATTTCATCTCCCAAGTTAACTGCAGCAGATATACGCAGCAATTTCTTATTTTTGAAACAGTTGTTGGGATAAATTCTTCTCCACTACACTAGGAAATCATCATGATCTCTGCATGCAATGTTATCCTGTTGCTGAACACGTATACGTTCGCGACTGATGAAAAACAGTGATATTTTAGGTTCTCCTAAATGATCCCCATCTAATCACCAGTACTAAGCTCTTTTGAAAATAGCACCTGAAGATGCCAAAAAAGCAATANTATCGCCACCCACAGTGCCCCACTGTTTCGAATTTTATGCCAACAATTCGTAGCTCCAGATATTTTCCTCGCCAACCACAGGACTTGTCATACCATACACCAGTCGTTCCTAACCGTTTTTAAAGCCCGAGCTTCTGAAAATTGCATTGTAGCCTTCCACCCCGTACAAATATACCTTTGTATCTTTCAGGATGAGAGAAGTCAATTTATATTAAATTTGATCAACAAAAGTAGATGTTTGATTTTCGTGTCTGCATATTTTATTTACTCTTCTCTGTTGGAAATAAAATACCCAGTGTTCTAATTGAGCAATTTATTCAACTGCAGAACAGGGAAATGTTCAAATATCAAACAAGTGTATGAATCAAAAGCACAAGCCCCGGACTGATTAGAGTGAGAAGGGAACGCGAGCTGCTTGAACCTCATCGTACGAGTGTCTATTTGTCATTGACTATTAGGCGACTTAGGCAGCTCTTTGCCTATCTGGAAAAGGACCGTTACAGATCCGACACGCATACCACACGCAGAGAGAATGGAGATTACAGAGACATCTCGTATACAACATAAATCATTACAAGCACTTGTGAATATTAGTCTTCTATGCTAGTGGATGATAATAATTACTACATTCTTACCCCTGAAATATCTCATCCCCAAGAGGTGAGAGCACCTGTAGGTCAAAAACCTTGCCATGTGGTCAACATAGGCTCTTAGACTCTTTCGCTTACATTGAGCACCATCCCGTACTGAATACAATATTTGTTCATTTATTCAAAGTCAACATTTTTCTCTGAAGGTGTATCACTGGACAGCTTTCCATGCCACGAGTATTATTTTGTACGCTAATCAAGGTAATTTGTGTTGTTTCAGGATGAAAAGAGTTTCCCGCGAAAATCATACACCGGTAGAAATCATGTTGAATCTAGCTCGGGTAACGACTTAGATCACTCCCTTTTAACTTCTGGCCCTGCACTTGACCATCCTTTTCGGAATTTTGATGAGTCAGGCAATGATCGTCTACCCTTAGGGATTGTCAAAGACAAATCAACTAGCAATCACAGATTTAATTCAAACAACGACTCTTCGAGGAAACTAGCTTGTGACACGAATCGAGGTGATATCATGACGCAGTCATTGCGCCGTCAGACCAAACGCATTTTGAAACCAGGCCAAGTCGATCAGGTCGGGACCACATTCGATGGTGATTCCGCAGTAACAATGCACGAAGAAACACCGGAAAAGTTTGTTGTGTTCAAGTCAAGTGATGCTAACTTTACTTTTTCGTCGCTAAGTGAGAGTAATAAAAGTAATAGGAGAAGCAAAAAAAGCCTTCCAGACAAATTACCAAGCAGTCGTGAAGACGTTCAGGTCTTGAATCTGCAGGGCTTCATGGAATCATCAATTAGCTCTCCAACTGCTAGTTTTACCGTTTCGTCTCCAACTGGGAACGATTCGAAAAAGAAAAGCAAGCGTCGACGGTCCAAGAGAACAGATGACTCAGCTGGAGATTACTCCTTACGCATTCCGGGTTCGCGTCGCAAGCGATACAGTCGCTCAAAGAATCGTGGCGAAGATGACCGAGAAGATGAAGTTGCACTTCGGGATCTTGACGAGTTAGATGATGAGATGAGCGGACTCGTGATTGGGCCTAGACTGACCTCTTCTGAGCCAGCTGGCGTTCCAATAACGTTGCAAGTGGCAAGTGACCTCCGGAAGATACTCACTGGAAACCCAGCCTCGCCTCTGCCCCTAGAATGGATGACGCAGAACTTTCAATGCAACCTGAAGCCAAACCTCTCTTATGGATTAGTTCAGAAGAAGGTAATAATAATTATTTTTAGGTGCTGAGAAGATGCGAATCAAATATTTTAGGTGCGCCTTTATCCCTCATTTAGTGAATATATATGCATGTTGATCAAAAATGTTTCAACAAAACTGAACTTAGCACTTTTGCTCGTCTCGGAAATATTTAACTTTGTTGAAACTAATATTATACTAACTAGCAGCCTTCAAGCAGTTCGGTGGATTCAATAACTCAGGCAATTCCCTATAGTTTGAGAAACGTTAACTTTTCTTACGATGAGATAAGTATTCTTAAAATTCCCGAGGTTTTACACCTGATGGTTATGAAAATATGTATCTAGATGCGATGTGTTCAGCGAATTTGATTGTTAGAAGAGTTTCACTGTACCTCAGCAAAAAAAAGGACAGTGAGCCATCCTTGTTCGTTTACGCTGATATTCCCTCTTGTGATATTAAACGAGGAAGTAAAATGCATGGACCAATCGAAAAGCTAGTAACTATATTCGTATTGGCCCCAATAATGAAGCAAACTGCATTTGTATCTGTTCAGTCTTCTGAACTACAAAGAAAAAGTGCACAATGTTTCTCACTGTTGAACATTCACAAGCCTGTATCACTGTAATTTCCTGGTCCACATTCCCTACCTCTCATAAAGCCTTAGTTCAGCATTCTCCATTCGACATGTTAACCTTATTTTTATACGTACGAGTGTAGTTAATTTTATGTCTCTCGCAAATGAGACATCTCAGATTAACTCCTGTCCTTCTCCCCGAGTTCAAATCTCACAGTAGGCTCTGACACAGCTGGGAGAGTAGACCGTAAAGAAGCAGTCAGCCATAACCATTCATAGAATAGAAATTTGAAAATCTAAGCAATCAGTTCCGAATTTTTGTCACATTATTCATTCAATCTGCAGTTCGCTAATCGAGGATTTTCTATGGTTGATTTCCTCTTTAACTATGCAACCTTATCATCCCTCGTTATTGTTACTGCCGTTTGTTTCCTGCTGCCATGAATTACTCTCGCTCCCCTTGAGCAACTGGTTACAGAATTGTGCTTACTACACTCTCACAGCAGCCCCTTAACCGTAATTCTACTGCATTAATTAATGAAGCTCGGTCTGCATCATATGCGTCGAAGCGATACTTTTCTTCCTTTCTTTCTTTCTTGTAGACTCCCATTTTCCCACTTTCGATCCCTCGACTTTTTCATCCTTTTTATTCGTGTTTACTCTCATTATATTTTATTTATCATTCACTTTCCAGGTTTAGGTGCAATGAATGCCGTGTTCGCAATGATTAGTGCGTATGCAAAGAAAAATGAGCAGTTAGAAAGAAAATCATAGCACTGTACTTCGGTATGCGAAACTTGAGTCTCCGGAGGTAGAATTAATAAAAGGCTCTTCTAAACAGATATTGCTAACTGCTTAACGAGGATTAGTTAACCTAGGGATCGTTAACTTTGTTATTGTGTCATCAGGTATACCTAATCTTGTTAAGAACAGGGCCCTGTTCTTAAGCGTGCCCACATGTCACGAACCATACGCACGTTTTCCCATTTTCTGGGTATTTGCAGGATATTTTGAATTGTTGGAGTACAGAAGTTATTGAGCGTGGCGCATTTAATTTAGAGTCAAATTTAGGGATGCGACACAATAGCCTCATTCAAAATGTCATCATTCAGAGCGGATTGTTTTCTTGAGGAAGGTTTGTCAAACATATCAAATTCAATACCTCTAAGCATTCCATACCCCAGCTCTTACATACTAGAATTTACTACGTGCGGACAACTTATGAAAGTTTTGATTTCTTTCATAGCGGTAAGTTTTTAGTTTTACTAACTCAGTAGGCTTCAATGAAAATGTAGTTCCATAAACTTCTTACCAGTTTCAAATAGTTTAAATTTCCCTATAGTACAATTTTTGCACAATTCCATCCTCTTGTAGTCGGTTCAGATTAGATTTACGGCAGTGATAAGAATGCAATTACTTTCCAGCCACTTGGGACCATAACGATCTTGTGAATGAATCAATTAAGTGTAATATTGATTTTACGAGTTCCCACCTCATTCAAGTTTGAATTATTTTTAACAAACAACTGTCTATGGTAAGTAGAGGAGGACAAACAACGTCAAAGAATCCTGAACAGAGACAGTGATGAAATAGATTATGTTTCTCAGAAACTTACTTGTACTGTGCGCTGTAATACTACTTCTTTAGAGTTAACGCAACACGTACAGTCATCATCATCTCAATCGCTAACTTTTTACATCTCAAAGCAATGATTAACATGCCTTTTACTTATCGCTAGGGAGGACCCTGTGGAGTACTTGCTTGCGTGCAAGCGCACATGATGAAGTGTTTGATGTTCGGAAGTTTGGCCTCCCCGCACACGAGTCCTGCGAGCCCACTGAGGCCGTCCAGCTCAGAGTGGGGCTGGGCGCTGTCGGTCGCCCTCACCGAGATCATCTGGCGGGCGGGCGGTCAGCAGCGCGCCGTCATCGCTTTGTGAGACCAGTCGTACACTACCCGTGAATCCTAGAGAAACAGTAACATCTGAGAGATTTAGCCACTAGTGCGTCCAAATGTTACACCAAATGCAAATAGCATTAGTCATTCACTTATGCTTCGAAAAACCTGCTTCGAGGTTACTTGAACAGTAAGAGTTCTATTTGCTATAGTATTGGTATGAGTGATTATAATTATGAGCAATTCACAAAATGGCCCTGACATTTTTTGGTTTCTCGAATTACAAAATACGATGTGGAATTAGTTTTTCCCCAGACTGACAGACAATTGAAACAAGGACTTTGAGCTTTCAGAGTATTTTTTATTTGATTTGGGTTATGTGTAAATTGGATAGGAAGAATGTTTTTTTAATTTAATTCTTTTTCAAAACAGTAAGTATCCGTGCCTAGTAGACATTATTGTTTCAAGTGAAGATTTTATGGGTGATAGACTTTCAAATGATTTTGCGAAAGTGAGTACCCGAAGTGCCGTAAATGATAACATCTTCTTGTATTTCAGACCGAATATGTTCCCCCATTTCACGGAGCATGGGGTCGGACGATATTCCATGGATGGATTTACAGAAACGCTGACCTTCCACTCGTACACTTGCCAGGCCCAACTATTGCAAAGTGTGGAGAAACACCTCGCGGTGTTCACTCGTCCGGACGCTCCGGCTTGCGTCTTACTTCTCTATTCCGTCATGCTGACTCGAGGGCTTGAAGCGTGAGTGACCAGCATGTCCTTTTGATGACTTAGTGGGCATTAAAATAGGTCGTGAAATTACTTGACGTAAAACTCCTGCTTTTCTCCTGCGTAAAACTCATTGGGCTCCATGGCGCATTGGTTAGCGTGATAGCCTCACAACTGGGACGTCAGGGTTCGACTCCCGGCTCAAGCGCTGATTTTGACGTAACCACGGAGTACTTCCCTTGCAATGAGAAGCTAAAATTACACATGCCTCACATCCCTCACGCGTCAGTAGTTGTAAGGCAATGAAAACCCAACGGTAAAACATATTGGAACTAATAAAGGTACTTTTAAAAAGATACTTTTGTTCCCCTTCTTTAGCCTGTTCTGATGCATATTACTCAGATATATTTTATTTCTGTTATGTAACTTTCAGGCATCAACGTTCTAACTTCTTCAGGCTTTAATTCACCATACCAATAAATAAATAAAAATTCAAATTTTATCTTCATATGTTTAGTACGGAATCAATTCCGCATTTTTTATTCAGCAGCATCGAATTGAAGCAATTCTTTCTGCAAAGTGGCGTATTGAATAATAGAATATCTGTGATGTCTGTAGTAGGATTGAACCTGAGCACCGCATATAGGAACTTATTTGCAGATTCCTAAATATCTCCTAAATTGTTCATCAACATGTGTTTAAGGTTAGACAAATTTTTACATTTTGAATAGAATTGCCATCTGTGCAAAAGTTTAAAATGTTACAAATAATTAAATTAGAAGCAGGCAAATTGCGATTTACGTGGGTTAGAGTTCGAAACTTTTAATTCGAGTTTCTCGCGTTAAAATTTAAAATGAAAAAAAGTGAACCCTTAATGAACACTATTTAATAATTAATACATCGAGAAAGAGAAAGTGAAGCTATTGAACAAATTAAGTCCTAGTGACTCGGAATATATCGGGAGCACCAGCGATGCAATTCTGTTAAATGCTTCCGAACGGACAGAAAAGTCCTAAAGCTCGAATGAAAATGTACATTGATCCCACGCAAAAAGTCCAGATATCTTGCATAATGACATTCATCCCAGGCAAAAAGTCCAGGTATCTTGCATAATGACCGCATTGTTTGGGCATCAAACTTGTTGAACGTTTTTACTCCAAGCACTTCTCTAGGAATCATTTCTAACAAAATGTGTAAATTTTTATTCGTATCCTAACAACATTTATAGTCTAGGCTGATAATGGTATTCCTCCAGCTACCGTACGCCTGCTGCCACTTGAGAGTTTTTGTTTTTTCCCCTCTGTGATAGGAGCATAGTTATTTGATATTTAATTGCTCCTGCATCCTCTGTGTGCAAACAGAAGTGTTGCTTCCCTTCAAATCGCTTGTTGTCAATACACCGAAGAAATTTTCATCACACATTTTTATCAACATGCGTAATATAGAGAACTAACTGCCGTATTAAGTGAATGTACATAAACCTTATCACGTTTATATGCTTAAAAGTGCACTATTATTGGTTTTCGTGGAACTTGCTGCACCGCGATTGGGTGATAAAAAAACGAATGATCAAGTACTTCACTGCACACTGTTTCCAAGTGATGAGAGCAGGTTGGTAGAAATTTCAGATGTTGAAATTTGTTTGTTACATTTATCTTTTTGTCTTCTTATTCATTCTGTGAACTTTGGCACTTTTGAAATTTTCTTATTGTTCGCTACTCATGAAAGTATTCCAGTGAGTGCGTAGTTCACACGTGCATTGATTTAGACCACATGATGAAATGGTGTAGTTTCAGAAAAGTCGCATAGGCATACAAGAATATGTGTTTCAAGGTTCTCAATTGATTTGAAGGGGGTGGATGCTTTATCATTGAAATTACTGCTTCATAACATAGCAAAGCAATTGGTCACTTGGTATCGTATGAATACAGTGGGTAAAATACGAGTCTGTATCGAATGCGTTCTTGCTCTGTGCAGAATAGCAGTTTGACTCTGGTTCTAACATACAACACCAATTGAAAAAGAAACCAGCCGTAAATTTTCTCACGCAAAGTAGGGGTGCTATGGCGACGCCCCTCCCTACGGACAGTGGAAGGAGACAACTCAATGCGCAGGAGTGAAATAACAAATCAGACGATCGCGTACCAATACATTTCACTCAGAGGCCAGCGGCTAGCGAATCATTCACTTGAAGGCGGAGAAAAAATTTATGCTTACGCATTAAAGCTGTTTCCATCGCTGGGTACTTATGGTGGGGTTTCTCTTTATAGCGTCACGACTTCGCGTGGGAAAGTTCAAGGTCGACGTATTTTTAGACAGGCCTTGTATATGACGCTCCCTGCATGCATTCGACTAAATTTTCGACCTTGGGTCATGTCTATTTGGTTTGTTGCGATACATCATATAAGTAGTGGAAACGTAACCTCAAATCACTTCTTATAATGCTGTGGTTTTTGCTCAACGTTTTCGCAAGGTTCACTCTTGGTAGAATTATTCTCAAGATTCATGTTTTCTGTCAGTCATCCAAAATTAAAGTTCTCGGTTATAGGTAGCTTAAAATTGGGATCTATTGGATTGCTTCTATTTATATGTACGTATTAAAGAACATCTAAAAAGTACAAATGGTAGTTTTATAATTTCCTTGGTTGATATCTATATTGATTCTCACAAATCTAGTGTTTCATAAAAATTTTAAGTAAAAAGCTTGAGTCGTAAGGAGGCAAAATTTCGTTGAAAAATTCTATATAGCGTATCGAATTTAAATAATAACCTTTACAAATGATGAGGATAAGGGTTTTCTTCGTGATGCGATACTTGTTAAACTTTCGTCCTGTTTGTGAACTCGGTTTGCAAGAGTGCAGTGATGATAAAGTGGTAATTTTTCTTCAACGCTTTTTTGACATGGTCGTCTTGATAGGAGCACGCATTCTATGTAACAAGTTATCATTGATGCCGGCACAATCAGGCTGGGCGTAAATTGAAGGCGAATTGATTCTCATTGAAAAAAAAAATTTTGTGTACTTGCTCCACTGGTATTTGTAAAAAGTGACAGTGATATGCCGAGGCTTCATTTCCACACATGCTCGTCATTTGTTATGCGTAATCAGGCTTAAAATTTACACATACTTTATTTCTCAATGATTGTATTAGTGACTTAATTGTACTGTCGTACAGAATGGGTGAAGACATGGACTCGCAGGGTGCGCATTTGATCAACAACCACGGCTACGCCTCTCAAGAAGTAGTCAATTTGCTGCTAACGGGACATGCTTCTACTAACACCTTTGACGGAGACACAACGCTCGGTGAGATGAATTTCTGGGGTTTTGAACTTGTCTTAAGCTGTAAACGTGAATTGCGGCTCCTGCCCATTAAGAAATCCACGCCATTTTTAAGTCGACAAGTGGCCGTAAGTGGAAGGTATAGGCTGCAAAAGGTCAAAACACGCGAGAAGGTCAAATACGGCCGCTTCCGGCCATAATTTTCTATATCCTGGGTATTCGCTCATTAAATTTAGACATCAAAACAGGCGCAAGAGGCGTATTTTACCGAAGATCGGTGACGAAGAGAAGTTGGAGATGCAAACCACTGTCGAGGTCGGCATTTTGGAACTGTGTCTATTACTCTGCGTGTCTGTACGTATTGAACATTTTCCGTCAAAACCATCCGTTGCCGCCTGCTCTCTATGATGTCTGGTGTCCGGAGATATTTATCTTTTTAGCGAATGGATGATACGAGCAAACAGTAAATTAGTGCGAGAGTGAAATGCTTGGTGTAATGAACATACTAACATGGTTGTGATGTAATCCTGAACAGTGTCTGGTGTGAAAAACACGTACATATGTAAGCCCGTTATGAAATATGCACGATGTCAAACTTGTACATTCAAAGAAAATTAAAGAAAGTGTTTAGGTCAGATTTGTTACCGAAATTTGTACATTTACATGTATTCGTAAATATAGATTTCATTTACTAGTTGTATCGGCTCCGTAGCACAACAGTTGGCTATGCTTCATAGCACAAGAGTTGACTCGGCAGCACAAGTGATAGCTGGCTTGTTTCTCGTCCAAAGGATTCCGGTTCGATACACCCTTGGGCGAAGTTCTTTCCGAGGGAAAGGAAGGTGAAATGCAATATCCCTGAAAAGGTAGCACATCAGTGAGGCTTAGAAAGTGGTACCTAAACAAATTAAAAACCTGAACAAGGTTTTCTAAGGCTGCATCTCTGTCGGTGGCTGACGTTAGTGAACCATTATTTTAGCTTGAATTAAAATTTGTCCATTTAAACAGAGACCCGACGAAGGCGAATACGGGAGCCGAAGAAGGCTGATCCGAAGCCGTGGAACGCTTATAGAGAGCTGCAGAAGGTAGTGGATACCGAAATATGCTAAACAAAATTTAAGTATTAAATAGTTTTTTTTAACATCCCAAAAAGTGGACATGGTAACCAGAAAGCAAATTCTTTTCCGAATAAAATACGGTCAGCAGTCTTACCTACTGCGGCATGGAAGCTTCCTGGAAGCGGTTTCAATTTTTGATTGGGGGTGACGTTATTTCATGGTACGGCAACTTTGTTCAGCTGAAGATTTACTGCTGCTAATTCTGCTTTTGCAAAAATACCATGTGTACATTGTAGTATCGAGCGTGTTTTTGGCCAAAGTTTGAACGTTCCTACCTGAAAACGAATTTTTATATTTGGCTGCTCTCTTCGTCAGGGGGGAAAACGTCCGAGTATGTCATAACACTTTGTCGGGTGTCCTAAAAAATGGTCTGCTCTCAAATCTTTCTACCAGCGCACACATTCTCTTGTTACGTATGATAGACGGTGAAATATCTGCTCGGAAAACTGAGGCAATAACGTATTGAGATAACTTGGCCGTACGTGCAGCTTGTTATACAGGATTGACCCAACGTTTGACCTGGATTTACCTCGGTGAAGTCAAATGTAGAATCTAACAATCGTTAGTTTCTTCCTTTATATGTTGTCCAAACTCCAAGTCCGTCGATTTATTATCTGGTACATCATAGGGTGTAATTTCTCGTATCAAAAACCTTTAAATTTTCTCGACTTTATTTCTGCGCTGATCCTGGACAATATGAAAGTGAGTTTCAGCTTGTCGTACCGGAACGTAAGACTTATTTAGCTTGGAATAATCCAATTACTCACTTTGAAGAGAACATATTTGATTTATTTTAGCTCTATTTAAAGTGAAGATATGATGAGCTTTTCATTACAAAAAGATTTCGTTGACCAATACCATTGCCTACGTTAGCTCTACCGTCTGGAGGTTGTGCCATACTAAGTTGGATCTTTTCTTTCACTTTGAATTCAAATATTGTGTAATGGACTTAGCCCACCTCCCCAGTACCTCATGTGCTCACAAACCGAGTGACAGTGACCAGTGCGGCTGTATGCCTCCATGGAGAAAGTTTGATGGTGTCGTTGCACATGTTTACGCTTTTACTTCCATGTGCGCGTGAAGAAGCGTTTCTCCATGTTTCAGACATCAATGCATCAATATATGAACAGGTTATATTTAAACGCCCTTCTCGTCCTTCATTAGCCATTATTAGATTGGATATAGATTATCTCCCTTCAGCGCAATCTCCACCGGCCTCTTAATTGAAACCGTTTCAAAAAGTTTCAAATCCATTATCATCACAGAGTTGGCGACAAGTTTTTACAAATTTATACCAGAATTTTGTAACTGTTGTATTTTTACTATATGACTGTACGGAATTGGGGATTAATTGACATTATTAGCAAGAAAGTAATCTGGATTTGGGTTTAGTTCGGAAACCTCTCTTTATTAATAGTTTAGATAACTCTTCGATAAATTAATTGTCTGATATACCTTGGTTAGAACCAAGGTATATCGCAAAAGTTTTGGTTAGCAATTGTATCTATACTTCGTTGCTGCCTCTTCCAGCATTTTACAGATAATATTCTCAAAAAATGAGGCACTGGAAAATTCGCGAACAGCGAAATCGTAAACAATATATGAAGAGCAATTACTTGAATTTTGTTTTGGCAAAATATTGGTTCAGTCATGGCCGCGCCCGTAATTTACAAACTTTTATTGTAATAAATGATAATCCTAAATTAAGTTTATTCAAGAAACATGCATGCAGTAGTATATGTCCCCTATGTGGAAAGTGCTGCTGAGGGGACAGATACGCACGAGAGAACTGCTGCGAACGGGATTTAAAACATGTAGTAGTCTCAAAATATTGGCGCACATATTTTTCCTTTGATTTTTATGAAAAAAATTCTGGTAGCTTACCTTATTTATAAAAATTTAGAAGCACAGGTATTTCATGAATTTTATTCATCAAAATACTATTATGAGCTCTAAGCACTTGAAAATGGCTTGTGTCAGGGATTCACATATAAAGAAGAGGCATAACAGAGATGTTCTTTTATAATTTTGGAAAATAAATAATCAGCGTTCAGTGAAGAATATCATCACTAAATAAGTCCTCACTTCAATAAGTCCTGATTTTTCATTTACATACACACTTTTCGATGCCGTGGATGCCATCTGACATAATACAGTTCAAAATTTTGAAATTAACGGTAACTTTCTACACACTTTGAAACGACCGTCTGATTAGCGCACAGAAAAATATTATTATTATGAAAATATAATTTGAAACTGTAAAGGTTTTTGATACCAGAAACATAATTTTATGTTTTTGTATATTCGGATTTCAAATCTTACCAACAGGTGAGTCATTCAAATCGGATGCGGTGTTGTCCCTCAGAAAACCTGCATTATCTGAATAGAATGCGTAACTATGATTGGACAATCAACCATTTGTACAATAACTAGAAGTGTTTTAACTGTCATTCTGAAATTGCTCGCCAAGTATATTCGAAGGTAGTACAACGCAAATACGATCAAAGATGCACGCTAAATATACATATGTATATCCAGGTCGTGTATCCTTATATAGAGAAGTAGAGTTACCTATAGAGTAGTATTTTATTTCTTAAAATATAGGTGTTTCAATCTCTCTCCCGAACTACTGTTATGATCAGCAGTAGATATATTCTCTTTAACGGTTAAAGTCATGAAGTATTCGTTTTAGGTATACTAAAAATGAATCCCTAATGTAGTCAAGTTCTTTTGCGGCATCGGCAAACTAAGCCTAAACCTTCCAGGAACAAGACGGCTACGATACGCATTCTGTGAAAATAAGATAATAAAATAAATCTATGCTACAAAAAACGAGTTTATATAGCATTAAAATTTGAACAAAAAATAAGAATGCGTAAGACTGCTTAGCATCGTAATTGGCTTTTTCATCAGCAAACTGATGCTACTCTTAATTTTTAGGAATTGTGTCCGGATGGCTGATAAGTATGGCTTTGCTTCTAATTTTGCCACTGTTTTTTTTTTCACTTATTCTTCAGTTCCATCACTCGTGGCTTTCTTGTTTTTGTTATATCACTGTATATAATGTGGTGATGCGACTGCTTATAGAAATATTTGTGCTGGAACTACTGTGGAGCAAATCTGTGACGTAACTCCTGATGAAGTTATTCATGATGTGACTATGGTAGTCGCCGGAATCTATCACATCCCACTTCGTCTGGGGTGCGACTGAAGTCCCCGGACTCTTTTTCATGTAAAACTCGATGTTAGTTTGAAATACCTTTAATCTGAAAAGCACTAAGTAAGTTCTGGCTCTCAAGTTCTTCATTTCCAAACAAGTTATTACCTGTAACTGATCGTATAATTATAGGAAAGGAGTAAACGTCAAGCCATAATTGAGCTATATTGCGCTGGAGTATCGATATATAATATTATTAAACAGCTACACGTGATGAAATCCACGGCTTCTGAACCTGTGAGTTGATTCAGTGAACTTGCGCTGATATAGACCGTCTCAAGAGTGGACGGCCCAGCTCAGCTCGCACCAATAAAATGATATAACTTGTGCACGAGAATTCCTAAGTAATCCTTGAAGGAAATACCAAACCGGTAGATAGCACTGAAAAATCAGTCAGAACCATAGTCAAAACTTACCTCAAATATTCTCCCATCAAGTTGAAGAAGCACCAACAACTCACGGACCTCTGGAAACAGAAATGAACTGACAGTGCTCAGCTTCTTCTGTATTTTCTGAAAGATGGTAAGCAAGTAGGAGAGATTGTCTTTTCTGATAAAAGTATATTCACAGTCAAGCAAGAATTAATCCTCAGAATACTAGAATGCTGGAAAAGTAACCTAGAGTCATTCCACACTGCACGGAGAATTTTTATTGTGGTCAAAAGCCGGCCTACGTCATGGTTTGGGCGGCTGTCGACAAGAACGTGAAAGTCTCCATCATTTTCATGAAAAATTGTACGAGACTGAATTTGAGTTCATGTATGGGTTAAATTTATATTCCTGCCTTTGCAAAATTTAAAAACACTTTGAGAACGATGGTTTCACCTTTGAGTAAGACTGCGCGCTTTCGTGCGTCTTCAAAAAACGCATGAGTCGTGTTAAACCAATTTTCGAAGTTCTGGAATAAGAAAATGAAGCATCATCTTCCCCCGAACAGTGTTCTCCTGGACGTAAGTGTTTAAACATTGTTGGAAGCTTTAGCATCGCCTCGTGCGACTGTCAACGACTTGAAATTATGCCTGAAGAAGACATTGGATAAAATTTTGCGTACATCAACAGAGAGTTTCAAATGGAAACGTCAGAAAGCGATCTCGGTAAAAGGTGGGCACACTGAAAAATAGACGGAGGCAGTGTTTCGCGATACTGCGCATTGGTATTATGTAATATTCAACGATATTTAACTGACCTGTTCTACTAGCGAAATATTGACAATTATTTACTCTTGGAATTTTCTCCGCGTCCTATACATACAGCCCATCAGACTAGTGTTATAAATAATTGAGTAAGAAATATGAATTACAACAATTGAATAAACAATAGTTCCACAAATCACGATTATGTAGCTCGGCAGCTTATCTGAGTTCAGTGCGATAATGTTAGGAGAAATAATTATTATTCACAAATGGAAAGGCTTTTCAGTTTATTCAATTTCCAGGATTAATCACCATAAAAGGGGAAAAAATAACCGCACCACCTTTCTCTCACGAAAAACTGTGCTAATAGTGCAGCGAATAACACCATGCATAGGGCGGTCGGGAAAATGTACGTAGCCCATTGAATATTTTATTTAAACTTATTTATTCAATATGCCAAAAATGAACATGATGTTTAAAATGTCGACCCAAACTATGAATGATTGGACAGGTGACGTCTTGGCGCCGAGGAAGGTCAGCATGGGGGGGCCGGAAGACGCACCCATCCCAGCTGTGACGGGAATGACTCTGCGAGGCATCCATCACAGAGCAGACATCGGCCTACTGTCGCTGTTCGAACACTACGGGTCATGCAAGGCCAGTCACATTTCTCATGCTTCATGTTTTGATACAGTAAAATCTAATTACTGTAAAGTTCGAGTCAGGATTACATTTTTCTTTTACACGTGTTGCTTTCATCACAGATATGGAAAACTTTTCCAGTTTTAGGTGAGTTACCAAGGAATTTGGTAATAATCTTCAGGTCTGTTACTTAAATATTCACTCAAAATGCTCCGTTTTTTCATAAAAAAATGTATATCTCAAGAAACTTACTCTTTCTTACATCAATGTTATGCTCCCACATATCAGAAAATATTCCTGCATTTTGCATCGTGCAAGTGCTTTGTTGATGTAAGTACAATATACTCGTGTTAATGGGTATACGGGAATTTTACATTTGTTCAGCTTCTAAAACTAGCAGTTGGTTTAATATGTTGACGAAATTCGTGGTACCCATAGTATCAACATTTGTTATCATTATTACACTTTTTACAGGAGTAAATAGAAAAAGTAGCAAATTTAATATTTTTATTGCTCACCATGAAGAGGTTAGAAGATTTCCGGGGATATATTCGTGTGCATAAATGATAAGGCTGTTGGGCTGCTTTGAAAGCTGTAATTTATATGTTAAAGCACACATGAAGTACGGTATTGAGCTGTACAAAATTTGATTGTTGATTGACTTAGTATAATTTATGAAAAATTCTCCTGAAGGTTTGTTTCGAACTTTTAGGCAAAGGAAAAGTTCAAAAAATAAAGTATTGATCCTTGTTTCGTTTTGAGACGCTTCGATCAGTTCCTTCATTCGTTCTGGAGAACATTTGAGTATATCGGGGAAAAACGGATTAACGTGAAATAGAAGAATCAAAAAGGTAAAAAAGTTCGACGTATTGTCATATTTTACTAAGTTTGTGAAAACAATATAAGCTACCAGTTTATTAAGACCAATATTTTTTCAGATGTAATCAAATTTCTGAAATTCGATGATTACTATGGTAGAAATGAGAAACAAAACTTTGATACCACTCGATCATAAAAGGGACAAGTTACCTCGGAATCACTCATCGCATTATTCTGTTTGACACGCTTCGCGGAGAGCGCAAAGGATGTTCTTATAGAGAACCAGTGCAGAAGTTCCTTCTGCTGTTTCCTGATATTTATTGTCATAATTCGTTTACGTCGCGCTAGCATGCTAAGAAGCGCACGGCACAACACTATATTTGATGTCAAATTAATTCAAGTCCTGGAGGGAAGACTGTCTTTGTGCGGCAGGAAAAAAATTGTTTCAAAAATCTTGTGTACATTTATGGAAGCGAATTATTTTGCAAAGAAATGTAATGCATAAATAAATTTTCTAGGGAAACTGCCAACATTGGAAGAAGAGACACACAAAAGATTTCAGGATTCATCGATGGTTGTGAACTTTCATATTGTTCAATTTATTTTCTGAATTGCGAATTGATTTTCTAAAAGTTCATTCGCAATTGAAAAGATTAAAAGTTTAATTTCAATGTGTAAATTGTCGTATACTTCAGTAATCTTGTATGCTATTTTTCTTAAGATGTTCAAACAATTATTTCATACTATTTGAGTAAATACTGAAAAAACTGATGTGAACTAACAATGTACGAGTGAATATTGGGTTTCCTATATATGATGATTAAAATTTTCAACGGTACTTCATTACAACACAACTTTTACGAACTGATGTAGCTTTTACTTTTATTTTGAGTTCAAACTAAAAAATTAACGTTTATCATGAACAAATGAAGTAATTGGTTAGAGAATTTGTATAATTCGTAGTTCTAAAACTACGTGAGATTCAAGTAGAACAAGCAAAACCAATTTCCAACAGTTTAAGACCATTAAAGCGTACGAACTTGAATGTGACTATTGTTAAGCCAATCATAAACCATCACAATTAGTAAAGCGTGTTGAAAGAAATGTAAAAAAGTGCTACTCTGATCAACGAATTTGCATAACAAATGAAAGACTCTATTTTCTAATCGAAAATAAAGTAAATAATAACCTCCATCAATTCCAGTTTTTTTCATGTGAAGTTTCTACTCCCACCTTCCACCCCGGCCTACCAAAGATAAACAAACATACCTGATTCCTCAACTAAACACTTTTGTCTTTTTATGCTATATCTTATATTTGTAGTTTCAAATACGAAAGTTTTCGCTTTCGTGTCTCATATTATATCATAGTCAATCAATTAACAGTTAGTAATTTATTTACATGAATGGGTAGAATTCATGAACTTCAGAACACACGAAATTTCACCTCACCATCATTTGATTTCAAACTATTTTATATTTCCCTCAAAAAAATGATTAAAATTTAGCCTAGCTTTAAATTTTCTGCTGGTAGTGATAATATCATGTATTGAGCTTTTCATTTATCTGCATTGAATTCTAATTACTCATTTACTGATAGCTTTTGAGAGTTCATTAGGTGATTTATCATTGTGATCAATTTTGAGACGAACGCCTAGTTGTGTCTTTATAAGTTTCAATAATTGTTCTTGTTTTCAGCTGAAATTTAATAACCATTGTGTCAACGAGAAGCACATTTACTTCTCAGAGACCCATCCACGGTAAAAATAGTTCTTAATCAGCACAATGATAACAGCGACTTTATACCAAACCATACAATATACGAGCATATATAGATTGGTATAAATCGTTTCTTTATTCAAAAAGATTTTGCTTGTCTATATTCCCTGCTTTCAGTGCTTTAAATGCAGGGTGAGAGGGCTCTTTGAGGATATTTTTATGATGTTAAAATAAACAAGAACGTTTAAAAAAAACATCTATACAGGGTGGTTAAGAAGTAGGTGGACAGTATGTGGAATAGGTTTATCTATTAGTTATATAATTACAGGTGTTCATTATAACCATGTTATTTGCGATATATTATTGACAATCATACAACTACAATTATTTAAATTATATGTTTCCTTTTAGATAAATCAGAAAACCCAAAATGGCCAATAATTTAGATGAAAGAAAATGTTTTTTTAAAAATGTTGGAAATCTCAAAATGCTGAAACCATTAGAACAAATATGGTTGATACATTTGGTACTCAAGACCCAAAGAGACAAGTCATTCACCGCATTCGTGACAAATTCGATGCCACTGGCTCAATCCTTAATGCACTGATTGACCCAAAACTGTCCGTACAAAGGATAGTAAGCAGCCTGCCGCTGAAACATTTGTTCAGAAGAGCATTTACCGGCTCTTTTATTATTGTTCAGAATAAAATTTCATTATCAATATAATAGTTGTGTTAGTAGATATAATTTATCTATGCGTAACCTCGAAATAATGTTATCATTTTTTGTCCACCTACTTTTGGATCCCCCTGTATGTAAATCAAATTTGGATAAGTATTATATCTTTAACTTCGTTATCAAGTTACTCCACGACGCATCTCTGGCTTCGATGACTGCTTCTATGCGGGCCTGAAGCCTTTGACAAGCTAAAATTAAATGGTCTTTGTTCATTTTGGACATCACCTGGACAATGTCGGTTTTCAGTAAAGTTATGGTACTATGAGGACATCGTGTTAGTCATCGACTTAGTCTCCCTTTTAACAACGCTGCACACGAAATAAGATTTCATTCTGGCGAGTTCAGGGGCCACATATTGAGGGTCACATGATCATAAAAATTCTCTGATAACCAATCTTGGGTTACTATGGTTTTGTAAAAAGGTGCTTGAGTCTTGTTGAAAGTATTTTAGCCATCTTTTGGATACTTTATCTATCCAAGGCTTAACAACCGCTTTCCATTTTTAGGCCATCAATGTATTCAGGAGCATTAATCTTAAGACCCTGTGCAAAAATGTAAGTCAGCATGGCATGACCTTAACTACTCACAACTCCTAAAACCATCACAGTAGCCAGAAATTTGGTGCACATCATACTGGGTTTATTCCTTGGGTTAATATCTCAATTTAAAATGGTTACCTGGAATAAAAAATAATATTAAAAGTGATTCGAGTGCGTAATGAACTGAAAATGACACTTCCTTAAAAAACCCTCACACCTTGTATTTTTCAGAGCTGATGTTTTACAGAGGGAAGATTCTCAAGTCTATCGGTTTTTATTTTTAGCTTAAAAGTTATTGAAAAATAAATATTTTGAAAATACTGTAGTTTTTCCGAGCTCGTATATTTTCACAGATAAGCGAGCGTATGGGTAAGAACTTTCTCCTGAGAAATGTTCTCTGTAAACGCTCATATCATTTTCGCGAAAATTCGAAGAATAACATGCTACACGAGATTTTTCGAAGGGCACATTATCGCAGAAAAATTGAGATTTGCCGTGTAAGCAGGTCGGGCATCACCTTAAGACTCCGGTGTACCCGGTGTGGGTGGTGTGCAGCGAGAGCCACTACACTTGTCTTTTCAGCCGGAATCCTTCAGTCACATCGGATGAGCCACAGGATCAAACTTTTGATCTTTACTATTATGATGGACTGGCTCTGCAAGAAGATGAAATTCGCCTCACCATAAGTAAGAAGAATACGTATGCCACTTGATTCATAGCCTTCTTATCTGATGACTTACTACTTGAACGAAGATGTGAAGTTGCCTCTGGATGAAGTTTTTTGTGTGTTGGAATTATTTGTTAACTTCTTTGTTTTCGAGTATATCCATCTCATTCAAAAAACTAAGAAATTTAATACATAAATCTAATTATTTAAATTTTAAAGTATCGCTTAGCAGATAACACAGCATTCAACGAACTGATTTTTAACATTATACTTTATTTATGCCAATGTCGAGTTAGTTCTCAGAGATAATTTCGATAACCTTTACTGTTTTAGTTCGGAGTGGAGTTATTATTCAAAAAGTTTTGATGCATAATTCCTATTTTTTCATTTATTTTAGTTATGGGGTCACAGGGGCTTCCATTTTCAACGTTGTTGATCGAGGTATTGTTTACATAACTCATTTTTTATGTCTCACTCACGCCTTTGGCCCATCTAGTCTGTTGGCCGCTTTTTGCGTCTTACAAGCTACTGATACTGATTTGAAAGCATTGTGCCTTTTGACGCTCTTCCCTTTTTCTTGTACCTAGAAACCATTCTGTCAAAAAATAAATCATTTTGATAAAATTAAAAGACGAAATTTTTTCCATGAATCTTGAAACCTAGTATTCCGATGTTTTTTAAACTACTTTAAATATGACTTTGTCTATTTTCATGTTAACATAATGTTTGATACAAGTATTCATAGACTTAATGGTGGATTTTTATATCATCTGGAAATTAATAGATGTTTAAAAAGAAACATAATGCTATGCATTGTTTCTTATGCTGCTCAAATCTATTGGACAGATCTCAAATTTCAACAATGAAACTTGTATAAAAATTAAACGCTTAACTCTATAAATTTTTGTAATAATTTATAAATGCAATATGTTTTCGTGTATCGTAATATGTATGTAAATATACTGAAATAATTTGATGGTGACAGGGTTAGGCAGTGATGAAGACTTGGACAATTCGACTCTGGTGCCTCCCCTCGAGCTCTGCATCAGGACGAAGTGGGCGTCGGCTTCCGTAGACTGGCACAGCACCGAGCCGCTCTTGTAGCCGACAACCGCGTCTCCGTGAGCTCACCAACTTCAAGAAATGAAGAGCATAAGCTGTCGACAGCCTCGCACCGAACCTGAACTGAGTCAAATACACGTACTCACAATAGATGGGAGTCTGCTTTATGTTCATTCCATTTTTGTTATTGTAGTTTCAACATTATTGATAATCTAATTTAATACCTCTGACGTGTACTCTGTAAGCCTAAAAATTCATACTCTTAAGGTGAAAAGCATAAATAAGGAATAATTTAAAATTGGCGAAGTCTTCTATTTTGACAGAATTGTTGTGGATTGTTTAGTTATTTGACATATATCTGAAATGTTGGGGTGAAGTGATTTTGCTCATTGCGAATTTCATTATTTCAAATCATCAGCACAGAGCGACGATTTAGCATTAATTTCCCAGGATGTTAAGTCATGATATCTGTCAACAGAGAAGTACAACGGTAGACAATACTGCATCAGACCATTTCGTCAAAGTCACATGACTTCAATTTGCTTCTTGGTTTGGAGTGCAGAATGTATAATTTCCGCATGCGTGTAAACAAAAAAGTAAACTAAACTGGGCAAAAATCGCCATCTGAATCTTCGACAAGTTCGGCAAATGAAAGTTTTATTACAAGAAAGTACATTAAAAGTAAAAAGTAATTGCAAAAACTAGGTGTTTCACCACGAACAGATAGCGTTTTAAGGAAAAAAACATTGCAGTGTATATTTGGAAGCCAAAATTGTTCGAAACTATGTCCAAAAGTGGAAAACAACTACGAGAACAGCCAGAAAAAGAGTGCAACTAACTATTAAGAACAAAAGAATATTTTGTAAGAAAGTTTCAATGGAACTGCAGACTCGTGGTATTAGCCTTGCTATAAGAACAGTGAACGACAGTCTTTTGGAGGGTGTTTTCAAAGCATACCGCTCGTGAAAGAAACCTCGTCTCAGTAAGACAATCAAAAAGGCACGTCTAGTCTGAGCTAGAAGCAACGTCATTGGACTTCTAAATGATAGGGAAATGTAACAATGATACTTTTAGATCTTTAATTCAACTATGGTGCATAAAAGAGTCATTAGAGTTATTATTAATATCACAAGGAGATGTGCAAAACCATGATTACCGTCGCTTTTACATCTTGGATTTAGCGTGTAGAATAGCGTGGCGTGTCGTTCACTGTCTTTTTGGCACGACTAACACCCTACGCCTGCAGTTCTATGGAAATTTTCCAAAAAGATATTCTTCTGGGCTTAAGAGATATTTGTTCAATTTCTTTATCCATTCTCGGAGTTGTTTTTCGTTTTCGGATACAGTTTTCAATCCTTTGGCATCTAAATCTATACCGCTATCAATTATTTTTTTAATAACACTGACTGTTTGTCTTGATATATCTCATCCATAAATTCTCTTTGTTTTAATTTACTTTTGCTCAATAAATTTTTATCTGACCTATTTTGCAAGGACTCATATCGCGATTTTTACGCACTCTGGTTCACATTCTTTTTTAAACACTCAGCTGTCTGAGACCCGAAAGAAAGACTACTTTTATTAGCAAGCTCTAGACCTAGTCAAAAAATCGCGCTCTGCAATAGAGCAGGTTACGGGTGATCACCCCCGAATTCGCGGTGGTGTCTAGCTCGAAACTTCGACCCGGCGGGGCAGAAATATTCAATTTTGGCCAGGCATCATCAGCACTGTGTCTGCGCCACTAAAACCCTAATATACAAACCTTTCACCGAAAACTCCTACTCTAGCCTGCTGTAAACTGTGGTCATGCGCGCCTGGCAGGGCTGTCCTGCGCAACCTCTACTCTTTGCGCTTCTGTATAGATGATGGAGGCTACGTGCATTTTGTCTACCGTGAATTTGTACCGTCTTGCGCAGCGACAAGGACAATAGGCCTACCCTTGAATTGCTGCAGGGATCTTTCCTGTCACAGGCCTTACTGCCGTGATCACCCACGGTACAGGACAAAATTTTTCACCAGGGAGGGTATAAGATATGTTGATAAAAGACTGACACTTCAAAAGAAGCAAGAAACACAATATGCACACTGCTTCGTGACGCCAATTAAACCATATGACTTCGACGGAATGGTCTCATTCAGTGTTTCCTACCGTTGTTCATTCTCTTTTAACAAATACTGTGACAGAGTAACCTAACAATTTGTGAAATCTACGTTAACGAATTGTTCTGTGTTAGTGTCTTCAAGTAATTCAATTTGCAACGAACAAAATTAGTTTAATTTACTCTTAGTAGAAAAATACCAACTTTAAAAAAAATCGGTAATAATTCCGCAAGCCAAAAATTCTACTGATAATGAACTCATTTAAAAAATTAATTCACCCTGCTCTTATTAATAAAACATATTTTAAGTGGGCCATGACGCAATTACGTGAGAAAGTCGATGAGTTTCAAATTGTAGCTTTTGAGCTCACTTATTCTTATTCAGTTTCAAGTCCATTCGTTGGTAGCTCATTCAACATGAATCGTTTACTGTACCCTCAAAATTTATTTAGACTCGTTTCTCTCCTGTACTGACCATTTGACGAGCGGATAAGCGTCATAGAAATAAGAAGAACTTATATAAGAATTACTGACCGTTAAAATGAGTGTTTTTGAGTTACGTGATTTTGTTTACCTTGGCTATTCCACCAAGCCAAAAGGGAAGCTAACTGAAGCAAGTATCGTTCCCCCCGTCATTACTCATTTCGTACCCACACAGCATGGCGTAGCACAAGCGAGTCTCATCAGCCCCTCATCTTTGAATGACAAAACCCTCGGACAACCCTTGTGCTCAGGAGCCTGCACTTCAGGCCTGCTTCAAGCGAGACTCTTGAGTTGCATTCTCATAACGAGTTTAATGGTGTTATAATAAGACTTACGACGAGATACGAGTAATACCGTATATCAAAACACGTGATATAAGCTACTGTGTAGTTGATTTTCTTTGCATTTCGATCATTTTTGTCAGAAGTCAGAGATATTGAATCTCAAGAGTCAGGCATGAGATGGAAACTTTATCTCTGGGAATTTGTTGATATTTTATAGAAATTTGCACGAATATGCAGCGAGTAAAGAGGAATTTATTGCATCATCACCAACTGGAAGGGGTTTACCAGTGCTCCATAAATTACCATAGAGGCAGAATACCTACATATTTGATTGAGGTTTCTAAAATGCCTACTCCGCCTGTACATATATGGAGTTCTTTAGTCAAGAAACATCTTCATTGCTCAAATGATCTTCAAATATGATCCATGAATTTCAAAATTTAATGCTTCACAGCTCTTCTTCATTGCTCGAATGACATTGTTCAAATATGAACCTTGAATTTTCAAATTTAATGCTTCACAACTCAGAAAAAATTCTGGAACAAGTAACCATTCTTTAAACAGGACACCAAATTTCATTTGGCAGATGTTATTTGCTTGCGTTAATAAGTAAAATTTTGTAAACTATTTCCATACAAACGATTGACTTCTAACTTCTCAAAAATATAGCGGGCTGGTTAAAATTTGATTATAAAAGGAAAATTTCGTTTGAACTGCTTCACTCCCGTCCAATAGGAGAAGAGTTAAGAACTGACTGAGGAAGTAAAAGTCCGCACTAAAACATTCCATTCAAATTGGACGATGCCTGGGATAAATAGGGAGAGCCAAAAATTGTACTTACCGTGCTCCGTACCCTACCGTGTGACTTGGACTCGATTGCACAGACTGGTGTTTCCGAAATGCAACGTAAAAGAGCAGAAAATGAAAGTTAATAAAAGTAGATGTCAAACAGTTCAAGTTTACGTAGCATTAGAGACAAAGAGAATGCCACTGCTGACTTTCTGGCAAATATTTAATGTTTCATTAAGGTTTGGGAAAGTATTGATAACAACGGCGTAAGAAAATTAGTAAAAATCAATATCATACTGAATGGTCTGTCACAATGTCCCGATATAAAACGAAATCCACTTAGAATTCAACCTGCTTGATCATGAGTTCATTTACCAAGACTACAATGACCTAAAGCACACGTCTAACTGCGCTAACAATACAGCGACAAAGAGGATAGAATGTAGTGCTATAAACAGTGGACAAGAGTTAGTCAACGGTCAGACTTGAAACCCATTGAACTCATCTGAAAATAATTGAATTCAATAATAAACCACACTGAAGCTTCATCCAGAGCAAGTCTCCGAGTTTAACTAGAAACTGTTTTTTTTAACACAATTATCATTCCCTGCTGGTCGTAACCGAAGTTCTATCCATTTTTTTAGTTTGAAATAAAGAGAAAATCCAGCCAAAAATATATTTATTTAATCTTCAACATAGTCACCATTTTTATTAATTTCATCTTCCCATCTTGACATAGCTTTCTGATTCCTTCTTCATAGAATTTAGCCAGTTTCGACTCAAAAAAAGAAACCAGTTTCATCTCGACCTCATCTCTTGAAGTAAGCCTTTGTCCCATTAAAGGATTCTGTAAGCTCCTGAAAAGATAACAGTTGGAGCAAGATCTGGAGAATATTGTGGGTGATGCATGACTTCCCAGCCAAATTCTTCAA
>VOMN01093892.1:0-18611 GCA_014899125.1 Orchestia grillus
GTATGTGGTCTGTCGGTCGGTCGGTTTAGACACACGTAGTGCAATCCTGTGAGTGAACTTGCCAAATTTGGTGACGTCTCGCAGCCAGAAGAGGAACCTGCCTCCAGACTTGCTTGCTTCACACCACCCCGGCGGAGTGAGTCTCTGAGTCCAAAATTAGTGTAAGAAACGTGAGTGTGACTGACTGAACTCTTGCCTCTCATGTTGCTGATAGTTATTATTACGATTATTATTATTATTGTATTTTAATTTAATTCCCTTGTCCTTTTACTTCTTTCAGTGCCTTGGTGGCATCTCTATAATAATACATTTGGTAGTGACTCGAGTTGCTGAGCAGCCCAGTAACCCTCCGTCGCTACATAACCTTGTCTCGTTCTACTTCTTTTCAAGCGCTACACACTGGCTGACATGACTGTTCTCATGTTCTACACTGATACAATCATAATCATGACCCTGCATAATCATACCATGCATAATCATGACCCAGCATAATCACCACCAGCATTCAGCACCACAATAACCATCACGACCAAACAAGGATTCAACCGTACTACAATCGCCATACCTAGTTCTCTTTCTTTAAGAATGATGCAAGATTAAGAGAACACGCATCCTTTCCTCTTACCTGGGTAGGAGTGTGCAATTTGAAGGCCTTCTCTCCATGCTCACTAGCTGCCATGTGCCAATGAGTTTGTCTCTTTTTGACTTTGACGGCCGAGTTACAGCTGTCGGAGCGTTCTAAGAGCACGCTGTTTCGGACAACACTGTGCCGTTCGCTAGGACCGTGTTGCTGCTGTGGGTGGACTTGGAGTGAGTTACGCTCTCTGCAACGCGAGTTTAGGCAAGGAAGTTCGCTTTGCTCTTAATCGCGAAATTTGTATGGTAATCCTATGAGCAAAAAACGTTCCAAAACTGACAATTTCAAAAGAATCTCGCATCATCGCAACGATAAACACGTCTAAAGATGCCTTCGCACGATCAGCCAAAGTCTGAAGACGGCGCCGGAAGACACCCGAGTATGGGTATCGAATGCTAACTCAACCCTCTATTCTGGAGTCAGAGTATGGGCATTAAATGCTAACTTTACGTTCAGAACTGAAAGCAAAGTTAGCATTTAATGCCCATATTTGGGCGTCTTTCGATACTGTTTTCAGACTTTGACTGATGGTGTAACGGGCCGTTAACGGATGCAAAAACGTAGCTAGCACTGAAGAGTAGACCCATTTGAAACTATCAAACAAATTCAAAACGAACTGAACTGTTTTTAAAACGATTTAACCGACTTTTCTTATAAAACCTTTAAGCATTTTCTCCCATGTAAGGCAACACCTCACATCCGATCATTCGTTAAAGTGCATTGCGTGCATTGCTAAGTCTGACGTATCTTACTTTGGACACCTGAAAAATAATTTTACGTCATTGTGCCTCAACGTGCGAGGTCAAATAACTTCACTGTTGAGTCATTTTCAAACGCTAAAGATGAACGTTAGTAGTAGGGCTCGAATGGAACCCACCACGCGTTTTGATGCCAAAATGGTGTTGGTCCACTGCATGTTTGTATACTTCATGTTCAGTGCTGCTTATTGGTTGGACCTAGTTCTGTGGTCACAATCGTCAACAGAGAAATTTGGAACAACCCAAAATTTGGCAACAGACTCTTGAAAGTTTCTGTTTCCGTTCCTGCATCGACTTTTGGCAGCTGGAATCCCAAGATGTCACTTGTCGAGTTGTCGAGACTCGCTAAATTTTAACTAACAGCAATTAGGGAACGTCTCAGGCACACGTACAGCGAGTGTTGTGATACAAAAGTAGGGCTCGCCCGAAACAGTGAGGCCTTCACATTCCTTTGGAATTTTGACATTATTCATTAGATGGTCTGTCTCTTGGGAGTAAGAGCGTCAAATCTTAGTCGATCGACGAACAATCTTTTGCTCAAAAGGAACGTTTACTTACCTAACCATTCACTAGGTAATTCGAAACCGTGTGTGCTGCGCTTGTCATGCAATTTATCCTCCTTCTCACGCACTATTCACAACTTCTTGAAGTAAAAAAGATATTCGAACAGTAGATACCACCTTGGTTGTTGTAAGGGCCCTCTTGCGCAGGCCACACTGTAGTGCCGCCCTCACCAGAACACACCCAGCCACGCATGATCATCAATTTTCTAGACGAATGCTCGTGTTAACAAAACACACGACACACTGTCACTCCTGCCATTACTCTTTCACACCACGACGCTTTGTGCAATTGTTAAAAAAACACACAGAATGCCCGAGACAATCCTGCACCCCACCCATCCCCGCGCGTCATCTCTCCCGCATCTCCATCACACAGCTGGGCGGGGGCTCCCCTCCCCCCCCCTTCCCCCCCGCCATATGGCACCATGCAAACAAAGACGTGTTCTTCAGCTTCTCCGTGAGAAGAGTAACTTTATCCTTCTTATTAAACTCCTTTTTCCTTGCATCATTCCATGTTTACCTGAGTCGTAGGAATAGGTCTCGAAGACACGATCAGCAATAAGACCTCGGCAACGGAGATTTATTAGTTCTCTGGCCTCGTGCATCTGTATGGTCCCATAGCGTGGTACCATTGTGATGTACCATGGTGTGGTACCATTGTGACGTACCATAGCGTGGTACCATTGTGACGTGTCATGGTGTTGTACCATTGTGACGTGTCATGATGTTGTACCATTGTGACGTGTCATGATGTGGTGCCATTGTGACGTGTCATGATGTTGTACCATTGTGACGTGTCATAGTGTGGTACCATTGTGACGTGTCATGATGTTGTACCATTGTGACATGTCATGGTGTTGTACCATTGTGACGTGTCATGGTGTGGTGCCATGGTGCGACACCATTCTGTGGTCCGCTCTATGGTATCATAGTAGGGTACATAATTGTATGGTAGCAACACCAACGTATGATACGGTAGTGAGTGTACCTATGCGGGTTGCTGTGGAGTGGTGCCACGTACCATTTTATGGTATCATAGCGGCGATGCCCTTACCGTATGGTACTCGAGTACCACATAAATGTTGATGTCATTCATTGTGATGTATTCAATACTTGATGGTATTCAGAATATATCATTTTACATGACTGTGAAACGAAGGTCCCTGCGTCCCCTACATGGCCGTGTGGTCATGAATGTTTTTGATAACTGTGTAATAATATTATGATTATCAATATTGTTTTTATTATTATGATTATCATTATTATCAATAGAGAAAGATATCAGATGTAATATATTAATAAGAGTGATATGAATATATATGAACAATTGAGCCTGATAATGCAGAGACCTATTAGGGTAAGGGTTGCGCCTTCGCAAAATTCTTAGAGGATGTGTTAGGTCTTTATTTCCTACCGTGGCCATTATGGAAAGTTCCTGTACAATCTTCGTTAATTTGTTAACTAATAGAGAATTCCTCTTTAGATGCTGTGAGGTAGTGATTAGAACTGGGCACAATTAAGTCTTACAGGCTTAAAACAATTGAAGAGAAGAAATATGTCAGGTAAGCGTGGTTTATACACACAAAATTTGAGCGCGGCTTAGTGGAAATAAGAAGATTTGACCCTGGCGTGTGATTACAAAAAAAACTCATTAAGATACGACTGAAAATATTCGTCTTAAATTAGCGAATTCGGGCTTAAAATAATCTGAAGAATATCAGGATTTAGCAGCGTCTGTGACTCTTCTTAGTCTCGCTCGACAATTTTCCTCTGAATGAAACTCTTTCTTAAACTGTATGCCTCGAAGTTAAAGTCTTCTTCAAGTCTTTCAGTTCGCAGAAGCCGATCTCGTATCGCGATCATCACAGGAGGATTCGTAAACGCGGAATCAAGCAATGAATGGTGCAGCGAAGTCAGAGTTACAGTGTGGTGCCATGAAAAGAATCGGAGAAAAGCTACGGGAATTATTTAAGAAAAGCTAAAGTCAATAAGAACTTATCTTTACGATGTTATCGTTGGGGACTTTCAAGTCCTACTCAACGCTAAATCTCCATAGGATAGCGGCGTAGGCGAGCGCTACGGCTGCCGTTCACACAGAGACGAAAATTCCAACATGGCAATCAGAACTTGAAGTGGTGGCTGGCGTCGAGGTGAAAAGGTAATGTTCCGAAATAATGGCAACAGCGACGCGTGTGTGGAACGGACAAAAAATGGGTTAATATCTCGAGGGAATTTAATTGCGAATTAAAACTCAGATATATAATTAAATTGGGTTATTTAATGGAGGCTCATACCAGGCATTTCTGAACAGCTGGTGGTGCTCTGTGAACCCCTGGTGGTGCTCTGTGAACCCCTGGGGGTGTTCTGTGAACCCCTGGGGGTGTTCTGTGAACCCCTGGGGGTGTCCTATGAACCATGTGGCTTATGAACGACTGGGAGTGCGAGAATTGTCAGTGGCATATGATCCTGTAGAGGTACACCTAGCTCTAGTGGTCACGTACCACTAAGAATAGAATGAAAGAAAAAGAAAGGAAAATCGTTTATTCCGAAATTAGTCACATACGAAGTATAGAACATTCGGTTTTTCAATTAGTTGAACTACAGCCTCAAAATTGAAACATTTAAAACACTAGGGGCCCACGAACCACTAGGGGATCACGTACCACTAGGGGATCACGCACCACTAGGGGATCACGCACCACTAGGGGATCACGCACCACTACGGAATCACGTACCACTAGTGGGTCACGTACCACTAGTGGCCAGTTACAGCCGCCTGAGCTGAGCAGCAACACGGGGAGGGGCTCGAGTGCCTCCACACGCTCTGAGTGAGAGAAGCGAAGCGCTGCCCGGAGTCGGGGAGACAAGCGGCCGCCTAAATCTGCTTCTTCTTTTTATTATTTGTTTATTCTCCTCCATGGGGAGTTCAAAATGCTATTCTTCAATGCATTCAACGGGGAGCTCTCTTTCAAAATGGCGGGTTTAGATTGTTATGTTATTCTTGTCCTTCTTCAAAGATGCCTGCTTCGTGACCGTTTGTCCTGGACACTAGAATTATATTACTACGTTTTAAAATATCCCGGCAATAACTTCAAAATTTTCAGAGTTCAGTTCACGAGTCAACTCAATGAAAAGTGAAATTGGGTCGGCGAGATTTTCTTATTAATGTCAAAACCGCGGCACGGTCTCGACGCCTCCTCGTCTCAGCGCAGGCAACCAGTGAGTCCAGAACGTCCAGTGAGCGAGCAGCAAGGGCGGTTTAGTCGCATGAGCCAGCAAAACTCTTCATAATTCTAATATGATTGTCTTATCTCAGTGTTCGTTTGGTTGTGTTGAAGGGCAAAATGTACACACCGTTGACTGTGTAATTGAAGGTTAAAGTATACACTGTGTAAAGGAGGGTTAAGATATACACTGTGTAATGGAGGGTTAAAATATACACTATGAAATTGAAGATAATTTTGGCCTCGTGAGGTTTGTTATAACTCAGTGTTTGTTTGTTAGTTTTTTGGTGACGATAGCAAAATCTGTTGTTTGTTCTTGAAAATTTGTGTTGTGTCTCGCTGTGACTGACGTTTTGATGCAGAGATATTACCCGCTTTTTTTTCCTCTGTTTCTATTGTCGTGTTCCCTCGTTGTCTTTGTGTATGTTTTTATCATTTCGGAACTCACGCGATGCATAAGAAAGTTCGTCGGCCGTGTCTCCACATATGGTGACAAAACCTCTGCTCCTTCAATCCTCCTTGCCCTTGAATTCATTTCGAGTTTACCCATGAAAGTTCAAAACGGTGCTGCGTGATTGTTATGTCGGGAGTATCAATAAAAATATGCATCTCTTCTCTCACCTGCAATAATATTAAATAAAAGAGGCTGCCGAAATTCACGAACCTAACAAAAAAGCTTCACACCAATTCACTCAAAACTCACGCCTCAAGTCTGTCATTTTTAGCAAGAAGTTCTTGAAGAAAAGGAGAATTCCAAGTCCCTCGCATCCGATCCTCCTTGTAAGGGAGATGAAGTTTGGATTCCCTCCATGCCATTAGTCGGCCTCTGCTGGTCTCTGCACCTCATGTCATATTTCTGCACCTCATCACACGCGACCTTCGCACTCATGACATGTTGCCCTCACACTCATGACATGTTGCCCTCACACTCATGACATGTTGAGTGACAAAACAAGGACGTGAGAATTGCTCACGGATTTTTAAAGACGTCAGCAAAAAAATTCACCCCTTTTTTATACAAATTTCAGTAGATATTGCCGCGGAGTTATTCATGTGGAGAAATAAATGTACATGTCAAAGCCTCCCCGAGTTGTTAGGAAAATGTATGTGTCTTGTCCAAGGTTTTCACCACAACTTCCAAACCAACAAGCTATAAAAATATGTGCGAAACCATTTTTGGATCACACAACGGCTGAGCCATATTAAGCCATCGCTTATTAATATTAACTTTGAAACATACTAATAACTTTAACGTACTTAAGATGAATCCAGTGACATTACTGTGTCGTTGATAAGAAATGATACTTTCTCTTACACGATTTAAACTCGCTGATATTGCTCTGGGTAACATTGGATCACAATTCTTTGATCTCCATCGACGTTTTACCCTTAGGGCTTTGGTTTTTTCAAGGTTTGGAAGCAGCCTGGGAACTTTCAGCGCGAGTTTCGGAAGGGACGTACGTGTAACATCATCAGTATTAGAAAAGTCTATGTTAATTCAAATTATTGCTTCTAATAATAAATGTATGAAAATGTTTGTAAATATGTGTGTTTTCAATGCAAATTAGTTCTCTATTGTTAGTCATATTCCATTTATTACTTGATTACCAAGAACTTGTGATAACGAAACTTTCTTTCGAACTCCAATGAAGGTGGGGCACCTCGCCGTATATATTCGTTGACTTATGCAGTGATTCTTTACCTAATTCAAGGTGTACCTCACCGAAGCTCCTCTTTAGATTCTCCACTCACTCCCAGCTTCGGCTTGCCCAGCCTTCCTTTTCCGCAAGGCGATCCTTTTCTCCTCACCTACACAGCCCTTCTTTCCAACATGAACTGTACTGAAGGAATGTAAACATCTACTCACACAAGTCGTGGACGAAAAAGGCGACTCGTGATTATTGTACGAGATATTCCCGCTAGGGACGTCCAAAAGTTTCGATGTCTCATCATGAGTGCTACTCTTAGGGATATAAATCAGACCAATGAAATTGGCTCTAAAGGCACAAAATACGCAGACTTCGGCCCATGCCCTATCAACATACGAGTATGTGTGCACATGACACGTAGCATTCAGCTGGGGACGTTTGACAAAACACTGAGAGCTCAGTTCCCGTTTCCATAACCTGAAAATTTAAAGCACTTCGACTCAGGCTCTGAACTAAAAGGTTCACTAATAATTTGTAGTTTTGTGTTCTGAAATTCGTAAATTTTAAAATATTTCAATGGGTCGAAATAAATCACGTGGCCTTAACGTCCAAACAGAACCTCAAGGATGACGCGTACAAGTTTGGTAGCGTGTTGGTGAAAACCTACGCAAATTTGTACGCGTATTATTCCTTCAGAGTTCATCTTAGAGTTAAATTATTCCTTTTCCCCGGAGAGGTACACCTTGTTGGTTAAGTGTCGCTAAATAAATACACGAGAACCATTTCCAATTGCAGATTTTCACTCTACTGATCTCTAATTTTTCTTGCATGAACCAAACTATGCTATCGCCTATATAATCTAGCAGATCTTCGTCTACGTCATTGAGTGCGGATGTTCTTCAGTGCAATTGGAAGAATTCTTTATCAATTCTGAATTACTCCATTTTGATTTCAGATTGCTCTAAGCGTTATATTCGAATCGTATATTTTGCATCTCATTAGCGTCACTGAAAGTGTGTTACTTCTAACTGTTCTCAGAAATTACGGCAAAAATGTGAATTTTTTCAATGTTGCGCAGTTTCGTCAAAAATTAATTATCGAATCATTTTCAAAAGAAATTAATATTGAATTGGTGAGCAGATTTACCGTTTTGCCCTCGAAAAGTATTGGTGAGAAAGGTATCTTGGACTCGTAATTTGCCGGAGTCAACATTCTGTTAACAAAATCTTGATCCAGCAAAAGCGTTCCCTTACCGCGGCCCAAATTTGCAAGTCGAAGCGGTGAACTTCCCCGGACGTTAAAATTTTTCCGAACTCGGAATATGAAATATATTTACAATCTAATTTTAATCGAATAATTATCGATCTGTAAAATTTTGCGATCCTGAACGTATCTCTTGTCCTCACAAGCTTTTCCTTCATAATTCCAAACAAATGCATGTTGGCAGAATGACACACATTTCAACTCTTTCTTTTATCGAAGAAATCTACTTGATGAGCCCAACTTAGTCCGGATGTAGTCCATGGCAAAATTGATGAAATGATCAGTTAGTCACGCCCGGACGGAAAAGACTTGAGACCAAGTCCGATGCTTAGTGCTTCTTGCTAAGAATACTCAAACAGGGTACTTTAAATGTGTGTAATGCTTGACTTATTTGCACCTTTAGTTCATTTAAGTTGAATGAACAAAGCGGGATACCTTACCGAGTATGAATAGCTTAAGTCGATTAGCAGCTACCTGATGCCTTCTCTAGAACTTGGTTTAAACTTTGGGCATATATTAGCTTTTTGAATTCGCATATCTCCGCCCCTACTCTCACAGCTGCGGCGCCTTCTGTGTTTCCTCGTTGAAATAATCTTCCTACGTCGGTAGTTTTTACGTTAGTGTGACTTTCATGTACCTCTGTATCTTAGGTACCCTTCTGTGTATCGAATGTGTGATAGTTCAGTGATCATTAGCCGTGATGTACGACTAGTATCTTGGACTGAAAATGCACTTTTTTATAAATCCAAACCAGCCAAGTAACGAAGGTCATGAACTACTCTTAATTCAGTCTCTCCACTACCCCCTGTGTTGATGTAGCTGAATCGTTTGGCTCCTATGGGTATCAGCCTCATGAAATTTAGTCACAGGATTTTGAACAATGTTGTCCCCTGTTTATGAACCTGTTTTAATTTAATTTTAGCCCAGCGCATCTGACCTTGCTGCTGGCCGAATGCGTACAGGTTTCCGCGGTCGTATAAACATCTCCGTGAACCAGGATCTTCACGTTTTCAAAATTTTCTGGAATTAGGTTCAAAAGCAGGGGATTTTATAGTGCGTGCAAAAGCAGCTTCCTGTGACTTAGTAGTGAACCACAGCAGGGATTTCCCGGCATTACTTTGGTCTGACCAATCACAGCGCAGGGTGGTCACTGGGAACCCATCTGATCAATCGTGCACCTCTCTTCTGTGTGCGAAAGAAGAATGTCTCAATTTTTATATGTTTCTTTTTAAAATGTATATATTATGTACATAATGGACTGATTGTTTGTTTTACATTAAGCCTGTTTATTGTTGACGGTTTGAGAATCTTAGATGATTATTTTTTCTTGTTGCTGCATGAAAACTATGGGAAAGCTACTAAACTATCATCGGCGTGCACAGCTTGTGGAGGCCGTGACTGCAGGCTAGGGTGCCGCTGTCAAGCTGTGTGACGGTCTTCTTTCTCGAATGTAAACAGAAAACATAATTAACATTTAGTGTAAACAAAAATTTATAAATTCATGTGAACCCATCTAATTTTTGAAATTTAATTAGAAATGCGCTTTGCTCTCTGAACTCTTGGAAAAACTCTGACGCTCGCTCTCTGTGATCTTCACAGAGCTCTTCGACTTGTTCAGGTCGGAAGCTCTTTCGCTTTTTGACTTTTGAAGCTCTGGAAAATTTTACGACTCATTAGCCCTTAGATTCAGACAGTGGGATCTTCGAGTCATATTGACTCACTGAAGTGAGAGGCCCAATGATACCTTGAGCTAAGAGGGATGCTGGATTGCCTAATTTGAAAGTGCTTCAACACTTTGGCTGGAGAAGTTCTTTGTACCATGAAGTTCAATGGCGTAATAATTATAAAGGGAAATTAACGCTCATTAAAAATCAGTATATTGGCTGTTCCAATTGACACTCGTAATGAACAAAAATATTGGCTGTTCCAATTGGCGTTCTTGATGAATAAGTGAATTGGCTGTTCCAGCAAGTGTTGGTCATAAACCAATATATTGGAGCTCCTAATTGGCGTCCATAATCCTGTATATTGGCTGTTCTAATCGATGCTCATAGTGACGGAGTACATTAGCTTTCGTAAACGGCGCTCATAATAAACAATTATGATTTCAATTGATAACCATGCATTTTTGAATCGAAAAGATCGCAGTGTTTGTTAGATTTTAATCCGAATGCCAGCTGTCCGTATTAATCTGATAAAGAAGCTCCTTCTAATTGTCCAACGGCCATTGACTCTCTTGGTCAAGAATAGCTTTTTGCGATTGGGTCGATTGTGTTCTTTATTGGGTCGTGACGTCATCAAGGTTCGTCGTCTGAGATATAGCACGAGCAGTAAAGGGACCGATTCTTGCGATGTTCAGGAGGTCAAAGCTAGACAATTTCAACCCATTGAGAAGCACAACCAGAAAAGTCTTAAATTGATAATTTCTGACTTTTTTAACGTTGTCCAAGGGAATGGTAAATTGATACTTGATATGTATTGGAACTTTTAAGTGAATTTAGAGCGTCCTGCCGTCGCTCTGAGACCACCGTCGTGCCGCGCCCTAAGAGTTAGGCCCAGGTGCCTAACTAAAGACACTTGGTTGATTTCCAAATATGGGTATCACTCCGACATGCAGCCTCACCATGCTTGCCAGATGGTAGTAATCTGTTCTGTTGCGCGCTTCCTTTCCGATCAAGAAAGTAACACTTTTTACTAGAAAATCCTTTCATTGCTGCAAAACAGAAGGTTGCACTCAACAAATACAACAGACTCTGTTCGAACATTAGGGAATAAGTTATAATTTCCCTCAGCTCATGGCTGCTCTTCAAAAACTTCTTTTTCGTTTTGAAAATTTCCGCGTCCATGTTGAACCTATAATCAAAATTTTGGAATGATTCAGGCTCCCAAAGGTGAGTGACCCTTGAGTTATAATACATCCCCCCGCGCATGTCAATGGGGTGGGGGTTCCCCCCTTCTGAGGGGGGGCTCCAAGAGTCCATCATGAGGCCAGTTTTTAATGAAATCCAGTTATTGAAATGATGTATCGTTTATTGACTCAAAGATAATGAATTTTTAGTTAATAAGAATTTTTAATAGGAAAAGAATTATTGAAAGGATAGGTCATTCAGTTGATTTAGCGTCGAATGAAATATATTTTACGTACGTTACGAAGGATTCAGGAATTATATTGCTTATTACTTGAGATACAGAATTAATTATAGCGGGTCAATATTTATGAAAGTCGTGGTAAATCAATCGAAGTGACTATACATTCGGAATTAGTAGTCGGTATTTTGGAAGGGTTAATTATCTCCCTGGGATGTTAAAGATTAATATTAAAGCAAAGTTTTTACCATGGTGCTTTGGTACCTGATGTTCTTGAGTTCACTCAAATTTGGTTCATTCGCTATTCTCAATTTGAAATATTTCAAGCATGGGTGGTTGCAGAATATATTCTAAGACCCAAATTGTCTCAAAAATATCTTTTCTATTGAAAACGTTGAACAATTTACTAAATCATCAGGGATTTCTCTCGAATGAGCCTTAATTCTTTCAAAATTTAAAAGGAAGAAAAACCTCAAGCTCTTGTTTGCAATTTTTAGTGCATTACTTGCAAGCAAACTACGTACACGAGATGAAACTGCCCTCGCTGAATGATGCGCGAGAGCATCCGGTAAGGAACAACGGGTAAACCATCCTACTGGCTATCAGTTGTTTGTGCCTCTTGGGCGCTGCTTAAAATTCACAAGGGCTCTCAAAAATTTAATTTTGATTAAGTTGATAAATTTTCAAGAAATGAAGCCCTCGCTTCACACCGATAGAAAATTCCTAAAGTCAAAATTGAACGAATAAAAGCCGTACCAGCCTGCGAGCGTATCTTTGATTGAAATAAGGAATGATGGCAGTAAATAATGCTTAATTTCATGTGAAATGATGAGTGATGACCTGAACGAAGGCCCTATTCTGCCGCTGAAATAATAAATCCAATAATGAATTCAAAATTCACGGTAGCTTCTTGGTCAGTTGAACTTTAGGGTCGCCTTCGCTGCATGTTCTAAACTTTCGATGTAACTTCGTCGTCCCATTGCGTGAGGAAAGTTTCATCCATACTGTATGCCTAAATCATTTTTATTACGACTCCTACGGTTTTTAATTGGGAAACTCGTTTATTGTTCATACTTAGCATACGGGTGATACCACCCTAAGCAATCCTCCATTAAAACGATAAAGAAGGCATGCTCTCTCTTCCTTCCTTCCTTCTCTCTCTCTCTCTTTCTCTATCTCACGTTCGTATATACGAATGACTTGCAGCAAAAAATAAAAATTAGAAAAGCTGGCATGCTGGAAGCTTTCTAAGGAACTACTCTACTTCTACTACGCCGCTGCTTCGAAATAGACGCAACGTAGAGACCGCCGCTCTCCCTCACGCGTAGCGCTGGTCCCGCCATCGCCTCTTTAGTCTTCGTAGTCTGCCCGACCTTCGTTCGAGTTTTCTTTAGAGTTGCTTTGGGATTCAGTCCACAAATACGCGTGCGCCAAATTCTGTGGTGCGTCAAATTCTGTGGTGCGCCAAATTCTGTGATGCGCCCGAAATTCGTCAATTACCGTTGAAAGCACTGAAGGGCTGACTGGNATTCTGTGGTGCGCCAAATTCTGTGATGCGCCCGAAATTCGTCAACTACCGTTGAAAGCACTGAAGGGCTGATTGGAGAACCGAGGATTTCACTCTTCGGCAACCCCACCCAAGACAACAATAATTGGACAGTCGATCTGCAGGTAAAGTTATGAAGTTCTTAAAGTTCTCGCTAGGCTCTTGATGAGCTAGCTGTCTGGCAAGCGGGGGCCAACACCACTCACCCGGGCGGTGTAAAGTCTCCATTTTGGGAAACGGATTCGCCATCCTTAGACCTGTCGCAATATCTACGTGCGATGATTCGGGTCGTAGTAATCAGGCCAGGACTACTAAGCTCAGATTGATAAATGAAATCGAAATACGATTACGAAGGTGCAGTAAAATGCAATTATGCTGTTTCTCAAAGTTCTATACGCCTGCTAAAAGTATTGATAAATCCAAGCAATTCGTACTTCGCTGGCTCCCATGTGTTCGCAGCCAAACATTCGATAGCAAGCATTCAACGTGGTCTTCGATTTGGCACATCAGAACGTACAATTGGCTCAGCCCTCGCGTAAATTGATAGCTGAAAGTCCCTCGTTTCCACAAGCCATGAAAGTCTTGCGCTCCTCCCGGACTACTCCGCGTCAGCTGTCAGCCCGAGCGATATTAAAGGCGGCGGTTGTTCCTTTTTCTGCGAATATTGTTCTCAAACACTGCATGCATGTTCATCCAAACTTTGATGCGTGAGTGCAGCCCCAAATTTTCTATATACTCCATTAGCCGCAGGCGGTGAGAAGATTCTTGAGACGCCACATCGCTCTGATGCACCCCCTCTCGTGAGGGAAACGTGCCCCAGTTTGTGGGGGTTATTGCCCATATTTTGAAGTCTCTCGCCGCCCTTCCCCCCTTTTTGGAAGGCGGAGAAGCCCTTCTCAAAATTGGTGCTCGCCTCATTCTCTTCTATGCTTTGGGTTACTTAAATCGTCGAACTTTTAAATGCATTCGCTATGTACTAGAGACGCCATCGCTACCGCGAGTTTCCTCCTTCTTTTTCAGACATATAAGTAGATCTATAGGGTCTCATATTAGGGAGACGTAATCCATTTATCTTTATAATGAATGCCTGTTATTGTATATACTATATACAAAATAAAAGTTGTTGAATAATTAACGTTATTAAGATCCGTCGTCGTCAGCCATTCCAAATCAAAACTTGATGAAAGAGAGGGCGCTACAAACTCTTACCGCTGCTAGCATTATTTTTGAAGTCTTTTTCCCAATTTCTTCCCCAATTCAAACTTTGGTTTATTGCCTTATACTCTTGTACTACATCTCGAACCTGTCTTTTAGCCTGTCTGTCAGAGCGAGCTGAGCAATCGACGTGAAAAATTTGTTCTAGAATTGAACGGAAGAAACAAACGCGCTGCCGAGTCGTGTGAAAAAGGTCTTGTCCTCGTGAATAGCGCAATTTCCCAATGGAACGGAAAAACATATTTGTTCTCAAGAGTACACAAGTCACAAAAGCGACTTTTTCGTTAAGTAAATGATGTAATTACGAAAGGGCGAGTACAGCGGTCTCTTACATTAAGTTGACCGAATAAAGCACAGGTGTTCTTAAGAGCTTCCGGCAGCTCCCCAGTCTGAACAGGGGAGTCCGTAGCTGCGATGTGCTGGTGACCTTCGTGGAAATGTAACCAAATTATTTTTATTTGTAGTTTTCGCGCTCCGCGAAAAGTGAAGCGAGAGCTGCTCGTAAAAATAAGGGGAATCCGCGAACTAAGAAGGCGGTATTTCACTTTGAGATTGAGGCTGCGAACTGAAATTATTGTAATGAATTCTGGAATTTTTTAATGCTAGATCTGTTACTCCAAATACTCTCAAAAGTTCAACTATTTCAATTTTTTCTTCATATTTTTCACCGGCATTTTCAGTTGAGGTTTTCTCCTTCACCTCCTACCTCCAAAAGGTAGCCTCCGCACAATGCTGCCTCAAGGTTCCAGCCTAAATGATGGCACCCTTCACTTCACTGCAGCACTTATTAACAAGCTACTTTCCAGAGCCCTCAGTTTACTGCAATGCAATACATTTTCCTCCAGAGAAGAGAGCCCAAAACCCACCTCCACTTGAAAAATCGGAGCATTGTTCAATTGAATGTAGAAGGAACCTCTTAAGAACACCCGGGACAGAGAAGAACCAGAGGGGACAACTCAAAGTCCGTTTTGGTTCTGCCGCTGAACACGGCCAGTTCAGCGCCGTGTCGAGTCTGTTCTCTCTCTCGCAGGGAACGCTGCGTGTCTTCTGTTCACTTTGTTTCGTCTAAGAAAGCCCTTGTTATCTACCAAGAACGACTAGTAAACTTACGTACATAGTCTTGGATCCATTAACTGATGAAAGTTGGTGGTCTATGATGAACCATAAAGTTACTTAAGTGATCTTTGATCAATCCACTTTTACGGCAAAAGTTATGTATGATCTAAAGCTTCGATACTTTATTCGATCAATTTAGTCCAGGGTTCGACTTTTTTGTGCCTCATCCTTCCATAATAAATAAGCCTGACGCTCACTTTGTGTTTCTCATCCTTGATGATTAGACCACAGAATCTCATAATACAGTACGTCAAATGTTTGTCAATCCAATCTATTTCAATTTCCATGAAAGTTAGGCTTTCTAAACAGTTTTCGCAGTGGAAGCAGAAAATTGCTCTGGCCTACCGGGAATCTCGAAATTGACGGGTTCCAAAAGCAGGATTACAGAATTAAACGTTTCAACAATCAGTTCAAATGTCTCTCTGCTGATTGTTTACCGACAGAGGCCATGATACAAAATTACTCGAGAGACCAAAATGACCGAAGAACGGAAACAGGACCGATACGTTTCCGATGCTGACCTGGTGCAGTCACACGCGTACCCTGGGTATCCTGGCTACTGAAGCAAAGTTAAAAGCGGGATTCGGCAAGGGTGTCTGAAAGCTGCCTGGTCACCACAGACTGTAGTAACGTACAGACCTCACAATACAATAAAAAACCCAGTGATGTCTCCAAATATTAACCTTCGACCTCGTCTCTGTCAAGCCAACATAACAGACCCGCGCCAAGTCAGAGCCGAGTACCTCATATCTACCACTGGTACATGGTGAATTACAGCCGCTGCGTTGCGCAAGTGATAGCGTGCTGTCTCCTAGTCGGGAGGTCCCGAGTTCGATGTGAGTGCCTCCCTTGGGAAAGGAAGGTTAAACATGAAGTTACTGAAAAGGTAGCAGCCTATCGGTGTGGCTCAAGAGGGGATGCTCGAACTACTTCCAAGGTAAGATATTGAAAGGTCATCGGCGATCATTTCATCTGTTATTAAAGAGAATTTCCATAGTTCATTGTTTTATCTGTCCATAACAAATATAACAGGAGTAGAGTACGGCTGACCAGAGGCACCATCACGCCCGCCCATGAGAGACGACAGGAAAAAGCCAATAGCGTAACCAATGGAAAGCACCTAATCTGTTGCGGTACTTTCAACCTGATCGTCTCCCTCCAAACTAGCAATAATCGTGAAATAGAACTCGAGTCGCAACATTCAGGCATCAGAACTCAAGAGGGGCATTGTGTGGGGTGTGTCCAAAAGATGGTTGGGAGCCAAAGATGGTTGTCCAAAGATGGGAGTCCAAAAGATGGTTGGGAGCCACTGCTCTCGAGCGTTCGTGGCTGAGGCGCGTCTTCACGGACCCCCACCAAGTTGTCCCCCAACAGTCCGGCCCGAGCAGCCAGTCATGCGCACGTGAGTATGCTTTCCCTCAACCTATTCTCCCAATATCCACTCCATTCGCATTAGACATCCTAACGCGCCGCTTGGTATAGTTTCCAATGATGCTGATGAAAATAATCACAGTAGCAATACTCACTTAACCGTAATTGCACCCGAGTGACCGCACGGCCACAGCATCTGCAGATTTAGAAATTATGATTTGCTTAACACGCTCGAGAAGTGTTATTGAAATATGACCTCAAATATTACTGAATGGAATTGGTCCATGCGTTCCGAAATAACACCCATTGATACAACTGCTTAGTCCTCAACATGTTTTTGAAATGGCGTGGGAAGGTTACTGTTTACGGTAGGGTCGGGCAAAGAATATTTAACCGTCGTGGTTTGGACATTCCTGCCACAGATGCGATAGCCCTCCCCATCTCGCACAGCATCGTTGCTCTGATTCACTTCAGATGTATTGTTTTCAGTTCCTTGATACACCTACACGCGAGCTATCCGTCTGAAAGTCAAATCACACATTGCCTGACACATCCACCACGTTCCCGTATTTTAGCACTGAACGTATCAATTCACCCTGGCACAAGACTGACTCTGTTGCATCCCCAAATATCCATACTTCAATACAGTCCCCCTCAGGGGACTCAAGATAGAAAATACGGTACTAAGTAACAAGTAGCTTTCAAAAAACCGCAGACTACAAGCCTTGAAAAAGCAATAGAAGTAAAAGAGATGCTGATAATTTATTGATAACGTGGACACGTTAAGTACATTACATGATATTTTCGCGTTGCTAGAATCGAGCATACTAACTACCATGACTATATTAGGCACAAGGAAAAATAACTAAAGCAGTGCCAAGCCCAATCTGGATTATCTAGGAGTTCCAAAAGGTTTACTCCTCCTTTTTTAATCCTACAATAAAAACAACCGACGACCGAACATACAGAATCATTTTAATGCACATGAAAGTTCAAAGAAAAAAACCTTTCCTTATTGCAACATGGAAATTCCAGGGAATAAAGGCAAACGTCAGTTTTTACGCCAGACCTATAATCTACTTTGATACAAGTATTGATTGGAAAATTTGGACAAAACTACTAGGTCACGTAAGTTAGTACGCAGAGCAAGCTGCGTCAATTTTCAGCCTCATCGCTTCTACAATACGGGGCGTATAAATGTTATTTTTGAAATTATGTAAGAATTTCCCCATAACGCGAGAGAGCTGCATAAAATAAAGGAGTTATTCCTAACGACGTATGTTGGCATGGTCTGCTAAAACCGAAAGTTTAAAGTCAATTTTCAAGGAAATACGTCGAAATCAAAACAACAACAATTAATTGGTTCTCTTACACAGCAGTCACCAGCATTCAAGCAAATAGACGGTGAAGTTTAACGTCAAATGTTAGCCGAAAGTAATACTTCCGTACACACATCTTATAGCCACAAAACATTCATCTGTAAGACAAGCGAACAACTCTATATAAAATTACCTAAGGTATTGTCCACCAAAATAACCGAAAAGTTTAAAAAGAAAAACTGCATGTTTTCCCTGATTAGGCAAAAACGTTTTGTATTCAGTCTCTTGAGCTTAGCACTAGACCATCGATACGCTGAGGAAAATAAATCCATCGAGCGCTGCATAGTACAGCCTATCAACTAGAGTTGACGCTCGCATCAACGGGCTTCAATCTAGCGCACTTCGGAACAATGAAGGTGTATATATATGAAAATGTCCACATTGGTCGATCTCAGAGCGCAATTCCCAAAATTACACTAAGATTTCTCTCTTGGACAGGCGAGTGCTTCAAGCTTTTTAAAGATTGCAATGCTGCTCATATCATCGGACCACTGCTCCCCGGACCACTGCTCATATCATCAACTGAACTTGTTAATAGCCCACGTACTCTGCTTTGAAATTCGTTATAATAACTGGTAGGACGACGAGTGCTCGCTCATGCTTAGAGCCTTGCCGCGAACACAAACTGGAGAGCAACACGAGAGGCTCCAAAGACCAAACATAAAACACTTGACAAGCGAGCAGAAAGAGTCGTAGAAGTAAAATTATCAATATCCACTTAGTATAAAAATTGCTACCAAAATGTTCCCGTGTGTTTTTTTAATTTCCGATGTTAGTTAGGTTCGATGTTCTTAGACTTTGCT